>JAHZMY010002264.1:0-17645 GCA_027743915.1 Seira sanloemensis | reverse complement strand
ATGCAACCACACAGCTACCAAAGCCAATGACGAATGTTATTATTACTACTGATACCAGGAACGGGATGTATTTGTAAATTGTGCGAGAATCCAAGCAGTCTAATTTTAGCGATATCTTGTCGCCAACACATATCTCAATTGGGTATGGATATGCCCAATTAAATATCCATTTATGAAGTTTCCAGGCTTGTGTGAGATATACCGATGAAACGGCATCGCTTAAGGGTTTTGCGGTGACTGTCTTCTGAGTATTAGGCTTAGGCATGTTTAGGTAGTACTTGGCCTACGTCTGGTTACAAGGTTGATTCCAATCTTAATTTCAAAATATGAATGCAACCGAAGGCTTTGTCCGCTTGTAAACTAATCCTTGTAGATACAAGTCCTTGTAATTGTCGACAATTTTTGTCTGTTCATGCCTACATTGGTATTCAGCACAAATGGACCTGCAAAGTCTTTTGGGTGTACGTTTTACTCGGCTTACCTATTAAATTGGCGTAATGCATGTCTTGCTGCTACAAGAAATAAACTGCTATTGAAATAGTTTTATAAAAAACATGTTTTATCATTTAGCAGATATAAAATACTCTATCTGTCCAAGTGTATACCAATTTGCGTAAGTATTAGAGTGAGTTAGATGGTCTACAGTAACCTCACCGAAAAAAAATGTCAAAATTTTTTGTAGGTTTGCTACAACAAACTAGAAAAACATTAGAAACCGATTGCTAGATTTTTTAAGAATCAATTTTGATCAACCTGTATTTAGTTAAAAATTTGGCTCGGGTGTATTAATTTTAAAGAGAAAGCTCCTCGCGAATAAGATATTTATTGCTTTTCTATCGATTAGAAAGTTTTTTGGTTATAGACTCTTGTAATTTTTCTGCCTCAGTCTAGGTAATAGCTTCGTTTCACCAGCTTAACAATGTCACGCGACTTTAAATTCAGTGTAAAACTTTAATAGCCTGACTGGTGCTGCTTGAACTTTTTCCCAGCTTGGATGCTTTTGTAATAATATTAACCTTTCTTGTGTACAGCGCAAATATAAAAGTCGATTGGGAAATGACTTATGATATTGATTTAATTTTGCTATCATTTAATAAAGACACAGACTTTTTATCTTCGAAGCGATTTAATTTATCTTTAGGAGGTGTGTCAAGAAAAGTACGACAGATGGATACGGTTGATGGCAAATGAATACGTGAATTTACACATATAAAAATACCTTTTAAGTTTCTCAGCATATGAAAGAGTGCAGAGTGCAGATTATTACCATCGTAGATATAATCTAGTAAGTGCGATTTTTAAGAGTACGCCACGCCGAGATTTTATTTTTATTTAAATTATAATATATTTTTTATCTATTACATAATACGGTAGCAAATGGCAGCTTCAACACTTGTAGGTAATATCAGCTACAAGTAGGTATACTATATAAACGCCTATACTACTGAAAAGTGAACGCACGTGGTTTGACCCATTTGAATGTATTACGGGGGGGTCAATAACGATCCCCCGTCACCGTTGGAAGGTCAGACGCCTATCCTACAGTGTATAAGGCGTCCGTGTGGCAGGCGAGCATTCTTACAATAAAAATGACACAATTTAATCTTGAAAATAATTTTATTCCGCAAAAAAAACACTTTCACAAAACGAACACATGATCAGTCTTTTATTATTTAGTCCCCGTGAGCAGGGGTAAACTACAGAGTGTTTCGAATATTTCCCTCTATTATTTTAATACACCTAAACTTGACGTGGAAACTAAGCTTTACAATAACTTTTCGTATTTACTTCTTGGCGTACACCACGGTTCTACAAAATTGTGACACCTATTCATACTTTTTAAAGAAATCTATAGTGACATTAGAACAACAGGAAAAATTTGAATCACGTTATGTAGAACGTGGCTAACTCGTAGATACAAAATGAGCGAAATCTTCGAAAAACTCTATACACTAGTAAACAAATACACTAATAATAAATATTATGATGATGATGATGAGAACACGGAGCTTAGCACTGGTGGAGTTTGACTGGTGGACGAGGAATCCTCGAAGTTCGCCATACACCTACACATTATCTATTTTTTAATTAATTAATATTGCAAAAAAATAATAATAAAAAACACTCACCATCCTCCATTCTCACACGGCCAAGGTCCTCGCGTTGTTGTTGTTGCTGCTGCTGTTGCCTCTCACGTCGGAGGTTTCGAGATGTGGAGGGACGTGGGGTAGAGAGCCTGTCTATCCATTGACCTGCACTGCTCTTCCTCCCAGCTGATGATCCTCCAGCTCTTCCTGCCCACTCATATACTCATCATCATCATCCTCTTCGTGGATCCGGCCAAGGCTGGGTCGAATTGGGGACACGCCGGGCTTGTGAAGCAGGACGCTCAGAGCCCGCTCTATCATCACGCCTCCTGCCAGCGTTCTCGTCGTCGTCGTCGTCGTCACCCGTTCGCCTTCGATCATGAGGTGGTGCAGTCCTCGCCCTCTTCTTCACCTTCCGAATGTACCCATAAAATATTTCTCTCTGCGGAGAATCCGGCTTTCCCAGGTCCACGAACCACTTCACAATTGGAGGAACAAACCGACACAATCCCCAGATGAGGGAGAGGACCAGAGCGAGTATGGCTACATCTAATGTCAGGTGGAGCTTTTTCAACAGTTCTGAAATGAATAAGAAATGTTAGCTTTTTTTAAAAATAACAAATACAAAATATTATTACCTGGGTCAGATGAGAATTGAATTTGTTGTGCTGGTGGATGGGTCTGCAAACTGGTTGGAGTTGTTGCTGCTGTTGTTGATGATGAGAGGGAGGGTGGACATTGGTGTGTCCTGGCTGGGCTCAAGAGATTTCGAAATCGACCAGAGAGTTCGCTTGCTGCGTAGCACTGCTGATTGTCGAGGTTGAAGAAACAGGAATGTAATAGGCAGCTTAAACAATCAGCAGCAAACTCCCTACATGACTATTAAAAAAATTATTATATATTGTCGCTCAGTATAAGTATATAAAAAATACCTGTTGCAGTGCCATGATGATGATGGTTTCTGGGCCAAGGGAGGACAAGGACTGAGAAAAAGAAAGTTGTGTGTTGTGCTCGCATTGATAAAGTGCTCTTTTTTACGCTCTCTTCTTGTGTTAATATAAAAAAGTGACAAAAAGTGACAACCATGGAAGTTCTCATTCTGGGTATTTTTACCTGGTACATAGATAGGTACGTAGATAAATACAGAGATTTATTATATTGTGCATACAAAAAAGTGTATATTAACTCTGGCTTTGTTTTTTTTCAGGCGGAAAGCGGAGGACATGGAAAGATATCTAAATGAGAGCATCTTCAAGGATTTACTGGAAAGAAAAATACTCTGGATGCTTCCGTGAGTAATTATATTATTTATAAACAAGTGTGTATGGTATGTACTAGACTAGTATTATATATGTAACTTTTTGTAAAGTGATGAAGATGTCGATTCTGGTGTGGAACCATGGATGTGCTCAGTGTGTGCTGCTCCTTGGGAAACAGCTTATCCTCCCTACTACAATGAATTAGTGGAAAACGGTGTTCGTCTGCATTTTTCGGCAAACGGAGTAAGGATGAAAACCACATGTCGCGGTAGAACGGGAACTCAAGTACATAGGGCTATTTGCCAGATGTGTTATCATAGTTCAACGAAGCGGAGGCTACCATGGGCGAAAAAATGTCAGACTTGCCAACAAGTCCCGATTAAATGGGAAGAAGAAGAGTGCGATACATTCTACAAAAAAGGGCAAGAGTGGCACCGACGAGCAAAAATTGAACTTGAAAAAGCTAAAGACCAGATTAACAGGGAGTATGCAAGAGGAAATTCCAAGACCTGCAGGACATGTGGAGATCAATTTGCTACTCGTTCGGCCAAAAATCAACACTATTATCGACATCACAAATCATCAACAATTGTCCCATGTAACCGCCACCCACTGTGTGTCTTTAGAACAGATCGGCCCTTTGACATGCGTCGACATCAGAATGGGAGGAGGTGTCCTTTAATTAGGAATACATACATCCGGCAACGGAGAAATCTTTGTTCCACATGCATCTCAATAACTGCCAGCACGATGCATATGCAATTTGGACTTGCATAACAGGAGTCATGACTAATGTACTACCACAAGAAGTCATGGGGACATTCACATATTCTTACTCAATGAGAATCAAATACGGAAATGGGACTGGACTCACCGATTCAGCAGTTTTGAAAAATTCACATTTTTGGCCAACTTCCAAGATTCTTAAATTCATCACGCCATTAGACGTTTGGTTTATGGATTCGGGAGAACACCAAAACGAGTTTTTTGTGTCCAGGTCCCCTCATTGCTTCAAAGACCTCTCTATTGATAGAGAGTACGATTTTGATTCAATTTCCATGCCCAAGGAAATTGGAGAAAAGGGCAGTGACAAGAGTAAAAGGTATGTTCATCATTATTGTCGGGAGGTGGTATTGACAACTAAGCCATTCGGAACAGAGGAGGAGGTGCGTGTCAACATGGAGCGGGCAGATTGCGATATCGGTAACCCAATTAAGAATATACGGGGACGGAAGCCCGTCCCTGTATTGTAAGGCTTTTCTTTTTTGCTTCTTCATTTTTTCCCCAAGTCTATTTGGGCCCGTGGGGTGGTGAGTCGCGGGGCTACAGTATTACATTCGGCGCTGTCTGATTTATCAGCTCCGGTGTAATACTGTTGCTGTGCACAAGCCATAAATCATCGTCATCAGTCGACGTGGGAAGCAGGTAAGGTATTTGAGTTATTGATTTTTATATAATGTGAATGTAACAAATGAGCAACAATTTTAACTTGCCACTTTTTGCGTCTTACCTTCACATCATCTCTCTTACACTCCATCTCATCTTTACCTCATCTCTCTCTCTCTCTCCTCATTTCCCTTCACCTCATCTATCTCACACTTTATGTCATCTCCATCTCTCTCACCTCATTTCCCTTTACATCATCTCCTTCTCTCTCTCTCTTCATTTCACCTTTATCTCTCTTACTCTGCTTCATCGTTCTGTAGCAACGACAATGTATTCACTTTGTCGACCTTTACAAAAGCAGATTGCATAAAGCATTGCTTATGTACGCATGACATCAAGCCGCAGATGAGCATGAGAGGCAACACATTCTGGCAGAACCTAATGTCTCCATAGTCATAATCACAGAAACACCTACCATCTTCTTCATTCCATCAGTACCCTCAGAGCTGGAGAGAACACTTGTGTATCAAATCAGCAAACAGAACCTCGAATAAAGAAGAGCAGAGCTTTTAAGTCGTTGTCCTTCTTTTCACAAACATCATGCCTCTCAAAAAACGACTATTCAAATGTGGCATCTGCCGATTCACAACCAACAGTGTTTATGAGCTTCAAAATCATTCTTCATCAAAGCATCAATGCAGTTGTGGATGCATCTCTGATGATATATCTACACACAACTGTCCATTGAAAGGTCGGGGTCATTCAGCAAATACAGGAGATTTAGATAATGTGCTAAAGAAAATACCCGCTGGTAATAAATTAGAATTAGTTAGTTCGGCTCATAATGCCTCAATTTCAATTTTTAATTATGATTTCACAGAAAAAACGCCAATCTTAATGGATGCTTTTAATGAGGTGTACAATGATGTACGACAGCTCACAAGTGCGTTTGTCAACGAATTTGGACAAATAAAAGTGAAACTCACGTTTCAATTTGATCTCCAAGAAATGAAAAGTGGAGATGTCATTCAAAGATATTTTAATTCTCCTTATTTGAGGATTATATCAGACAACTATGTCATTTCAATTCTTGAATTTAGCATTAATTACGTGTCTTCGACACTGGAAATGTTTTCAAATCAAAAGTCGGGCTACGTTGTCCTCTCAGTAAATCAATTGCAAGCCGCATTTTCTATCTCGACCCCGAATTCTGCAGGTTCGTTTTTACCTACACCTTACATGTGGACAAATAAGCATAATTTGATAAATCCGCGTTGCATGCGCACTCGGAACTGTTTTCTCATTGCCACTTTGTGTGGTGCATTTCCTGATTTTTTTGCCAAGTACACAGACCGTAATCAAAGAAAACGAGCGAAAGAAAATCCAGCATCGTATGAGCCATTGATAGCAGAGGCAAGAAAAAAGTTCGATGTAGATAAATATACAGACGTCGTTGACTTTGCAATGATTGACTTTTACGAAGATGAATCACAAATTTCAGTCAATGTATTTTCTTACCACAAAAAGGCAAAAAAAGTTTTACCAGAAAGGCTGACGGTAAAAAACCTCCCCAAGCATGTCAATTTGCTTCTGATTAGACGTCGAGATTTGGGAAAAGTTCAGCGCAGAAAATATAAATCCACTCACCATTACATCCTGATTGAGAAAAGTTCGTTTTTTAATCAAAGGTATCCATATCGTCGCGAGATGTGTAGGTTTTGTGCATACATGATTGCACCAAAGTATATTAAAAGTCACGAAGAGAGTTGTTTGAGAAAAAAACAATATGATTTCGAGTTTCCAACAGAAGATGTTTGTGCATTTAAAAATTACGAATTCACATCTTCATTTCCATACAAAATTGCTTTCGATTTGCTCTTTCGGATTGATGAGCAAAACAAGTTTCATGCAACTGGATTTTATCTGGTGGGATTTGGTCCCAGTGAGAATATTTGTCTGCAAAAAGAGTACATTGGGGAAAATGCAGTTGATCGTCTGCTTCACATGTTACTGTTTGCTTCAGACTTTTTGCTTGAAAAGGAGATGAAAGAGACACTTCCCCTTGTGTTCAACAACGAAGACATCGCTCGGCGAAAAATCGTCACGAGTTGTGAATTATGCCATGTCGATTTTTCTCCTGAAAATCCAGCTCACTCACATCATCATCATCACCTCAGGGCGGATAGTATGTGGCGAGACAAGTTTCTCGAAAATGAGATTACGTACTTGTGTGCCACCTGCAACATGAGGATACGAAAAAAATGCTATGTTATTTCGTTTGTGTATAATCCTACCAAAATCATTTTGAAAATGTTAATTCAGGGTTTGAAAGAAAATTGGGGTCTCCCAGTTCAAGTGATTCCAGGTCCAAACAATGAATATCTTTCCATTCATGTGGCAAATAAATTCAAGATCATTGCATTGGATAATTTTTTAACAGAGCCACTTGATGTTCTTCTTCGTGACTTGAGAAATGTCGAGACGGAAAAATATTATTCGCATGTCGATAGCATGTTTCAGACTGCTCCACTCTATTTTCCACACAGAATTAAGCTGGAGGAAATGGGAGGGCCTCTAATTTCACAACAAAATTTTTATGATTTCACATTGCGCAGGACTTTGACCTCAAAGGAATTTGACAGTGTTAAACGTTGCTTTGAAGTCATGCCTCTCTCTAGCTTGGGAGATTATGCCAGGGCATATTTGTGCTACCGTACAATAGCATTGTACACAATTTTTCAAGCCTTGAACTACATAGGTATAAGGGATTATTCCATCAGCGTTCATCATCACCTTACATTAGCTTCTTTTGCATACGCAGCTCTCAAATTTACCTGCCGGTTTGAAAAATGGGAATACTTGAAATGCTCTGATATAACGATCAAATTGCTGGAAAATTTGACGGGAGGCATTTCATTCCTTAATGAAGCTTGGGGCGAAGCGAGATCTGAAAGACATGGCCATAAGAATGTTGATGATAATGAAATGCGTGAGCTTTTGGTAGTAGATGTGTCATCTCTTTACGCATACGCATTGAAACAGCCGATCCCGTTTTCTTCATACAAGCTGTTGAGTGGAGAAGAAGCTAGTAAAATTGATCTAATGTCTCTCAGTGATGAAGATGAGATTTCATATTTTTTCAATGTTGACTTGATTTACCCCGAGGAAATAAAGAAAAAGACATTCTGGCTCCCCTTTGGACCGCAAAAAATTCTCCTTTCAGAGCTTCAACTAAATCCATCAGAGAGGAAAATATTTTTGAGCTCACTTCCATCTCATGAAAATAATAGTGGTGCTCAGAGGATTCTCCTTACACAGCATGACAAGAAAAACTTGCTTTTGCATGCATGCATGGTCAAGTTTTACGTGTCAAGAGGGATGATAATAAGCAAATACAATTATGCAATTTCATTTGTGCAACGTAAATGGGCTGAGAAGTTTATTGACATGAATTTAAAAAACCGAGCGTCAGCAGAAAACAAGACTATGAAAAGTTACTACAAAAATTGTAGCAACTTTAGCTTCGGGAAGTTACTATCGTCTCAAAGTTCTTTCAGACTAAAATTTTGTTCAAATGAAACGGTGGCAAAAAGATGGACTGCATCTAGTAATTTTGAGGATGCCCAAATCATTAATCCAGACCTGTCCCTCTTCTTTTTTTCGAATACAAAACGACTCATGTCAAATAATATCGCAGTAGCGTATGCTGTACTCGAAATAGCGCGTTGCCGGTACTATAGTCTCATGTACACGCTACTTGATTCTCTTGGACCTGAAACACGGCTTCTTGCTGGGAACACAGACAGTGGAATATTAGTTTATCCTAACCACAAAAACGATTTTCTCTCAAAGTTAAAGGAACTTGGTCACATTTTTGACCACTCGGGCTTGGACAAAGATTCATATTGCTATAGTGAAGAAAATGCGAATGTGCCTGGCGTTTTCAGATGGGAATTACCAAATGCCATCAAGTTTTGTGGAATTTCTTCAAAATGTTATTCTATTCTTTCTCAGTGCAAAAACTGCAAAAAAGAGACTAGTGGCACAAATAATGATACATGTGGAGAATGTGAAGGAAGAGAGGTGAGTACGTGTAAGGGTGGCAGCAAGCGGATGGATCGAACGTTCAAAATCTACATGGATGCATTAAAAAATGGAAAAACGTCCAAAATGGAATATTATACAGTTGGACGAACAGATTTAACATTACTTAAGCGTTATCGAACAATCATGAATGCTTCATCTTTTTCACGAATTTGGAGCGATGATGGCATGACTTCACGTCCATTTGGATCATGTGAATAATATAAATTCATTCTCAAAGATGTAACATAGGCCACTGTTTTATGAACGGTGAAAGGATGGACAAGGATTTTTTATTGCAACATCCCAGTGTTATGCAGGTCCTTGGGCCTAGCATGGCTGGAAAATCGACGCTTGTAGCAAAAATCTGCAAGTTTAGAAATAAGCTGTATACAAAAAAACTAGAGCATTGTATCTTTTTTTATCAAAATTTTCAAAACTTGTACATTGAAATGCAAAATGAAGATCCTAACATCATTTTCACAAATGATTTGAAAGAATTTGAAGAATTAATGGATAAATACGATGATGCTTTATTAGTTATTGACGACGGCTTAATAACGCTCATGCAAAATAATACGTTAATGCTAAAGTTGGCATTGGAGAAGGCACATCACACATCAAAGTCTGTCATTTTCATTTCACAGGCAATATTCGCTCCAAAATTACGTATAATCTCGTTAAATTTTCATTACATTCTTTTGACGAGGATACATAGAGACAAATTGACTTGTTTCAATCTCTTTCGACAGCTGGAGGTATTAAATCCCAAGCGTCTATTTCTTTGTTACTTGCATGCCGTGGGACGATCACCCTTTTCACATTTTATGATAAGTGTATATCCTACAGAAAAGGACGAAAATAAATATCGATCTAGCGTGTTTTACTGGGAGCATCCTCTTTTGTTGTACAGAATACATAATGGACAAGATTTCCCCTCACTTGGATTTTCTTCAGAGTTTAGTGAAGAGGCGAGCAAGAGAGAGCGTAAAACTGTTAAAAAGAAGTAGTGAGAATGAATTTAGCGCATTACTAACTTGCCTAACCTACAGTTTGGAAGACAAAACTACGTCGCACAAACAAAAAAGTTTTATTCAAAAAGTACTTCGAAATAAAAAAGCCAAAAAGTTTTTACTTGCAAATATTATCATACTTAGACAAATCCTTGCATACACTTTAGTCAAATTTTTACAAGAAGTTTTTGCTACAATCATAGATAATTCATAATGGAATATGCTTACGCAGTCATACCTTGGACACAGCTCCAAGAGTTTGAAGCTTACAAGAAAAAGAATGAACAAAAATCATTAAATGATTACATATTTTCTTCTCTCGCAAAAGCTGTACAGCCAAAGGCAAAAAGGTTTCTCTCTCTTCTCACTGCCAGCAATATTGCATATAAGGACACGGGGGAACTCGAGACAAACACAAACTTGAACTTGAAATACTATCTTTCATTCATTCTCACTGGGAAAGGAAATAAACCAGATGGGTGGAACGATTTGGCTCTTATTCTGTCTCCAGTAAAATTTCCCAAAGGTCTAATTTCAGAGAAACAAGAAAATGACATCAAACGAGCAAAAAGAACAGCCCGAAAGCTATTTGGAGAAATCATGGTTGAATCCCAATAATCCATCATCATTAACTTCTGCTTCGACTTTTGCGCGTGAGCATAAATTGAAAAATATCAAGAAATTGGAAAGAGAGTTGAGTAAACTTCCAGCATATTATCTCCATCGTCGAGTAAGAAAAAATATTCGTCGTTTGCCCGTATTTTGCAAAGAAGTTGGAGCATTATGCCAAGCTGACCTTTTAGACATGAAGAGGTGGAAACATTCTAACCGAGGGTATTCTTGGGGTTTGATTTTAATTGATTGTTTTTCTAGGTATGTAACAGGCGTCGCTCTTAAAAACAAATCTAGCTCTGAATGCCTACGTGGCTTTAAGATTGCTTTGAACGCGTTTCCTTTCAAAGTTAAGACACTTCAGACGGACAACGACAGATCCTTCTTTGCCGCGCAAGTGCAGTCAAACCTGAAAAAGCGAGGAATTATTCATTTTTTCAGTCAAAGTATGCTTAAGGCACAATTAATCGAAAGAAAAATCAAATCTATCAAGGAAAGAATCTGGCGTCATTTCACTGCCACAGGTCGCAAGAGATGGGAAAATATCTTTCCCTCTCTCATACAGTCTTATAATGCCCAAGTACACAAAAGTCATGGTTTTCGTCCGATTGACGCAATTAAGGAAGATGTAAAAGATATTGTGCTTCACAGACTTTATCATAGGTTTGTCATGATGCCCCAAAAATGCCCCAAATTTTCAGTTGGCGATTCTGTCGTCATTTCTGATAGAAAAATACGAGCCTTTGCTAAAGGTTACGAGTCTCATTTCCGGAAAGAACGTTTTATCGTGACTAGCATATATACCACGTTCCCCGTTGTTTCCTATAAAGTCTCCGATGCGGAGGGCAATGAGATAGGTGGTACGTATGTAGAAGCAGAGCTGTCATTTGTTAAAGAAAAAGATGGATCATAATACCTTTTCAGTTATTCTTCAAAGCAACAAACATGGTGAATTTTTCCAGTTTAATAAAAGTTGCAACTTTTCAAATGCTTTGCCAAGAAACCTAAATTTAAGTGGATATAGTGTAGCACTAACATATCTCTCGCATTTTCAGAGGGTTGGTAGAACCCGGTCACGTCAACAAACTTCTCTCGCAACCAGAGCTCTTACTCCAGAAACGTTTTTTCCCAATGATGACGCAAGAAAAGCCATTTATTACCAAATGGAATTGTATCAACGTACAGCTCACAAAGTCAATGAAGATTTTACAGACTTTATCACGTCTGTGAATGATGACTTGTCCCTCTTTAGCATAAATGCATCATTTGAAACGATATATGAAGAAGGATCACCAAAAACTTCAATTTTGACATATTCAGGCACAGATAAATACGAATTTAGTATTGATCCAACTTTAGCCAAAATTTTAGGATTCGGCGAACAAGTTTTGTTTACCGCTGGAGAACACACTGCAGGAGAAAGCATCGATATTGAAGAATTTGAACGCCTTTCACTCGGACATGAATTGGTATTTGGAGAAAGGCGATGGAGACCCACGACATTAACCCTTGAGACTCCGCCCGGAACGACACTACATGACATTTCACTTGCAATATCTACTGCTTTGACTCAAATTGCCCCACTTTCGCGAATTCTCGTAAACGAGACTCGTGGTACACTAGAAGTAGATTTGAGGGAAGATACACAAAGATTGCTACTTTCTCCATATCTTAATAATTACCTCGGTTTAGAGGATTATTACGTTTTTGAGAATAGAGAGAGCATCCTTGTTTCTCCTCAAATAATCGATCCGTCAAGCCCACCACAACCAACGCTTGCATTACCAGAAGATGTGGACGAGAACCTTCAAACATCAAAAAAGGTGTTTGTGCTTTGTGATATTGTTTGTCCTTCCTTTTTTGAGGGAAACTCTTTAAACTTTCTCGCGGTTATAAATAGGCTTCCAAACCAAAAGGAAGTCATTTATAATCCAACAGAGCCAATATATTTGCCGGTTTTACAACGTGACGTTGCGTCAATCAATATCAGATTGGTTACAGACGAACTGAAGGAAATTAAGTCAAATACAAATCCAACTCTGGCGATTCTCAATTTTCGCAAGAAATGGCTGTGAGGTTTTTATCTTGTGGTAAAACTGGCTGTTCTTTAGCTAAAACTGCATGTTCGTCAAGTCCAATTCGTCGTTCGCCAAGGAATCACTCTAAAAAATCAATAAAAGGCCAAGGAAAGAAGAGAAAGTACAACAGACGACCTAACCGCCTCATTGGGGGAGGAAGAAGACGCAAAAATCATTCACGTCGTTAAAATGGAAACAATAACCGAACGAAACATTCTCCAAAAGCCGGTACGAACGAGTGCCGGTGTATCCAATTGCTTTGACTTGACAACTTTACCTCTAACTGAAACAGGCGTTGTATACGCCACTGTTGATCGAATTCAACCTTCATTTCCTCTCGAACAATCAAATCCAGTGGAATTTCAATTATTTTCCTCACAGCATTTTCTTGATTTGTCAAGCTTGACTTTGTGCATGACTGGAAAATTGACAAAAGGAGATGGAACTTCCATTACAGTTACACGAGAAGGGTCAGCATCAAATTTCATTAATTCGTTGTTTTCACAGCTTGAGATTGAAGTGAACGGAGTTAATATCGTGCGCAATTCCAATTTTTACCCGTACTTGAGCTACATACACGAAATTCTCAGCACAGACAAAGTGACTAGAGATTCAGTAAAGCAAATGCAAATGCTTGGAATTGATGAGCTGGATGATCGGACAGATACAAACAAAGCGTGGACTTTGAGAAAAGAAGCGACCAAGCAGAGTAAAGAATTCACTTGCCACACAAAACTCACAAACGGGTTTTTGCAATGTCAAAAGTATTTGCCACCAAACGTTTCGCTTCGCATCAGACTTCATCGAAGTTCACCATCGTTCTACATTGACTCTGAAAGCCTTACACAGACAGGCACGACAACACGGCGGTCATTTGACGTTGTGTATAAAATTGTCGACGCCCATCTTTCCGTCCGAAGAATCTATGCAAGCCCAAATGTAATGAAAGCACATGAAAATACACTGTCCAAAGGAGGGCATCTCTATTTTCCTTACTACGATCCGTTGATTGTTTCATACACGATTGCAGCCAACTTACAAAGCCACATTTCCGAGAATTTATGGAGCTCTGCCAGCCTTCCTCGTCTTGCAGTCTTTGGACTTGTAACGAGCAAATCATTTTTTGGAAGCCCAGAACTCAGTCCATTCAACTTTAAGCCCTTTGAGATTTCAGAAGCCCAATTATTAGTGGATGGCGAGCCTCACTTGTTCAAGCCCCTTCAACTAAATACAACGAATGGGAATTTTCTCTTAGCTTACTCACAACTGCAAAAGTACAGTTGCGCAAACACGGGAATTACGCCAGAAAATTTCAAGAAAAATTGTTTTTTCTTGGTCTTTCAGATTCTGCCAAGTTCAGCTGATTCATTTGGTCATAATAGGGAGGGCAACTTGCGCCTTTCACTTCAGTTTAAAACTGCCCCAAACGAGAATCTACAAGTTGTTTCGCTTTTGCAGTTTCAGAGCATTTTGGGAATCACAAAAATGGAAGCATAACTCTCGAAACTGTCTAAATGGATAGCATAGAACTCGAGAAAATACTACCTTGCATTTGTAAATGCATAGGTTTCCATTCATATGTCTTGGCAAAAGATGAAATTGATGAAATTCAACAATTTCCTGCAGCTGTGGTTCTTAATGTAATAAACAGGAATGAGCAGGCAAACTGGGGTCATTGGATTGGATTAGTTGTGTACTTGAAAGAAGGACAAAAATGCTGCATTGTATACGATCCTTTGGGATTAAAACTAAGCTCATATGGAATTCAATTGCCATTTCAAATTACGTATGAAAATCGAAAGATTATTCAAGGTGACTCGTCTGATCGTTGTGGACAGCACGTTTTGTATTTTCTTTACTACAGGTTAAGATGCAAGTCGACAAAACAAATTATCCAAGCATTCACCTCAAATTTAATGAAAAATGATGAAATAGTCATGAAACTTTATCACATGCTTCAAAAGGCATGCCTTACTCACATACAAACATCAGACAAGAAGATTATAACATGTGCACCTCCCTACCGGCTGTGGAAAACCAGCTCGTAATCACATAATCTGTAGCATTTTCATTTGAGTGCTGGAGATGGAAGGCGGAAAGAACCTGAATCTGGTTAAAAAGCGAAAAAAGGATGAATTACCTGAAGATATTCCACATGTCAAAGTGTGTATAAGATGCATGTTAGTTTTTCTCCAAAACTACTTTAGCTTGTTTCCTAAAGCTCTCACAATTGAAACGATTGGAAAATTGTTTGTATTATTTAGTAATTTGCAATCATGCAATGAAATTCCCAATGTCAACCAGCTAGATCAATTTTTACACACCTACACTTATCCTGATAACAATGTGCAGTAAAAAAAGGCATTCATGCACACCATTGAACTTTATTGAAATTATTGCAAAAGAATTTGGTAAAGAGTACTCACAAGAAAAGCTGTATGAATGCTCAAGTTTGTATGAAAAATTGAAGGAAAATTGTCGCTCTCATTCCAATTTTACTGAGGGACTATTACCTTCATACGATATTCTGTCTCATTTTTGTCATGTTAATGGCATTAATGTGACAACGCATACATACAAAATTGCTGTTCAAGTGTATAGTGAATTTTACAAAGATTTTATTATGTAGGTATGAATTGTGACCGTTTTTTGCTAGATTCAATTATTTTTTTTAGTTTCATTTTATTTCCGTGCATCTTTGCTATGCTGGTCACTTGTGTCATACTCTGCTATCAAAAATTTTGTTACAAATCAAGTACTATCATTGCTGTAACATGGAAAATTTTATAAAAAAATGTCAAAATAAAGTAATAAATAATACAGCAGCAGCTTCTACCCAATTAATTGAGACAGCAAGAGAGAAAATAATTTTGGCTGAATTCAAAAGTGTGGCATGCCGCACGTGTCTATTCCAATTATTTATTCACTTTATTGAAATATTTCAAGATCCCCGGTTAGTGGGAGAATTCTTTTTGGCCATAGTACATATGTACGAACAAGTGGTTGAAAAGTTTAAAACAAAAGGTGGATGTTCATGTTTTCATTGGTATGCATTTGCTCAACTTTTTGATAAGTTTTGTGAAGAACATGAAATAAATTTGGACGATGATTTGTTTGACGAAGTCTGTAGGATGATTTATTTTGACGTGCATAGTCTTTTCAAAGGAGGATGTCCTCAGGAACATCTTGTACAGTTAAATATTTTCGGCAGCAAAACAAACTAGACGTTCCATATCGCCCCAATCCTCCATCGAATGTTGACTATTCAATAAATGCTCTTGTAGATCTAACTAGCAAAAAAGTAAAGGCAATCAAACTAATTGGATGCAAAGGCTGTTTTCATCGCTTTATTATTTTTCTCCTTTTTTTCATACAAGATATAAGATTACACGGAGAATTTTTCTTTGGGGTAGCTAGTTTCTTTGAAAAGTTTACGGCAAAGATTAATAATGAACATGAAAAAATATTTACTAGACGTCCTTCGGACGGCATCATAAATGCTGCATATGAAATTTATGATTTTTTAGAGTTTCACCACATGTCAGTAAGTGGAGAAGTGCTGTACACATTAGCCAAAGCACTGATCAAAGCATGTTTTTGCTATAGGCCTTATGAATGAAAAACGAATCGTTTCACTTTGCCACAATAAAGTGGGTACAGGTAAGTATACTTTATGGCAAGTGTACATCATTTTAACACACTCTGCTTATAACACAAAACTAAAAAAATCCCAGTGTGTGCACTGCTTACGAAACTTTTCGTGTGGCCTGGTCGACCTTTTTTTGGATTATCGCATCGCCAGAGAATATTTTTTGAGACAGTTGCACTGTATGAGAATATACATGCATTGTATGTACTTAATAAAAGTAAATTTCTAGTGCCAAGGGATATTCATTTCTTTAAAAAATTTAAACTGCATCTTCAAAGGTTTACTCATTCCCTTAATATTGTCGTGAAAAATGAGAATGCATGCTACATGCACTTATTTTCAATTCTAGCTAGACATAACGACAATTGTCCAGTGTTTTTCTCCTTGCACATGGAAGGAAACAAACTGAAAAATATTTTATGGCACTACTGAGACATAAGCGGGAACAACAAATTATTTTTCTTGCTCAAAACAAAATAAAAATAAAAAAAGTTAATGTACAATTAATACCTAGAATTCGTCGATTTCCCACTTTGGTATGTAAGTATGCATTATACATGTTTTTCTCAACTTTACTTGAAGCAGTAAAAAACTCGGCGATTGCTCTTGAATACTTTTATGGTACATTCATGTTGTATCAAAAATGCAAGAATCTTGCAACTAAATATCCAACTAGAGTCAAATTTTCAAGACATGCAATTCCATTATTAAATGATTTTTTTCTCAGCCACCACTTTGAGATAGAGTGCACAGACTGGCTTGTGGAAAAATTGTATATGGATATGCAGTATTATCACATACTGTGTGTACTGTGCAGTGCTTTAACAATTTGAAGTATTTAAGGAGGCAGCACAATGGCTGAAGCTTTTCCTTCGTATTCGCGTCCAGAAACAGACTGTGTATGTGAATATGCAAAAGATTGGTTTGTGAGGAACATAAAATTGTACTTTAGAATTTACAAGAAGAATACTGTATGCTCAAAATGCTGCTTTTCATTTGTAAAAAGCTTAGCTATGTACTTTTTTGACAAGAATAGAAAAGTCGTCTTCAATAAAAAGTTTTTGTGAAATCCATTTCTTATTACGAAAATTTTCTTGTAAATTATAGTGCGGAGACGGACAAGAGGAAAACAAAAGCATACGTTTATTCAAACTTGAAAAAGTTTTTTGGCAAACTGTTGGGGGAGGAACCAGACGAGTGTGACTTGCTAATTATTTACAATTTATTTGCACACTATCAGTCAGTCTGCAGTGGCCTGAGCAAATATCAGCATCCCAGTAATGACCCAATTGCCACTTGCTGAGATACAAAGTGAATTAGTTAATATTGTAAATAAACGGAATGACGATATATTTTTTGAAAGGCATGTTGAATTGTTTCTTGCTGTGAGAGGAGAGATTCCGTGGGGATTCAAGTTTTTTTACATAAAACTCACAAAACTGCTAAAAAAAAGATGGTCTGTAGCATTTATGCCAGTG
>JAHZMY010002263.1:0-11737 GCA_027743915.1 Seira sanloemensis | reverse complement strand
GTGATGATGTGATGATGTGATGATGTGATGATGTGATGATGTGATGATGTGATGATGTGATGATGTGATGATGTGATGATGTGATGATGTGATGATGATTTGATGATGATGATGATGAAAATATTGAGAGAGAATGTACATTTTTTCAGATACTAGTTCCTTTTTCATGGTGATATTCTTTCTCCTTTTGGGTCTATTACTGGCATTTCTCATGATGTGCTGTGCCATACGCATAGTCGTGGCTCAAGATAAACGTCGCCAACATGGAATAGATGATCCATCATTCTCATCCTATACTGCTCTGGCACGAGCAGATCCAGGAAGAGAGATTGAGACATCCCTGGGGCATGGTGAGACACAAACCTACAGCCGTTCGGACGCTGCCATCCAAACTACTGGATATGAAAATCCAGGGTATGTCCAGTACGAGGACTTGGACTATGAGGGGAAACCTGGGACAACGGGGTAATAATAATATGCAAAATCCGCTTTTAAATCCCCCAAATAATGACATTGACTTCGAAAGTTTTGAGTTAATGCCGGTTTCAAATATTTAATTATAGCCACGGCTGAATGGGGGGTTGGGGTCCAGGTAACTCTTTTTCGAGGGGTACAGCGGGGACAAAACTACTAATAAAAATAAATGTCTAGATTTGGAAAAAATAACTATAAATGCAAAACAAAAATGACTAGGTTAATGACTAGATTTGAAATGAATAGTTTGTAAAATACCAGGCAAAAAATTATTGACTAGATTGAAGCAATTTAACTAGATGATTTTTTTCCTTTACAAAGATGTGTGTGTATGCCGTCGCTCTCTTACCCTGGTTTTTCAATAAAAAAGTTGATAAAATTTTTTTTTGTATTCATTACGCATACATTCATCTGTATATGAGTCTAAGAATATGCTCAATATCACTACTTTTTTACTTAGCTACTCAAGTATCGTTGCCAACTAATTAAGAAGTTTTCTCTATTAATGCGTTATGCGTTAAAATCATTTACCTTGAGAACGTTCACGCTTTTTTGTCTTTAGTTGGCTGGGCTTTGTAGACGTTTGTTTTAATTTCGCTGCTGAATTCAGTTTATCCTGTTCGATTGTCTTTTGTCCAGATGCAACTAGCCAATAGGAACGACACCTAAAACAGAAATTAAATTTCAACTTGATACGCCATTGGATAGTCAAAAATTGGATAGTCAAAAACGCATTGACATAAAACAATTATAAAAACGCCTACAATTTAGCATGAGTCGTGAAAAATGCTCTTTTCTCAAACCATTTTTCACAGACACAGCAAAGAAAGTAGTGTTTATGATGGCGCAACTCCAAATGATCCAGCAGCTGATCCTTCCTGGTGAAACTAACTTTGCAGATACATTCGCCTTCAGAACAGTAGTATGTTTTGGCGTGCTCCAGTATATGCGATTTCAGGTATTGTTTTTCTCCTAATTTAAAAAGCTTGGTTAGCTTACCTGTTTACAAATAATAAAAAATAATTTAAAAAACGATAATGATAATTGCTGGTACAATACTTTGCCAGAGCAGATGACGCAGCATAGATAACCTGTTTCTACGCGTTTCGAGTCGGTTCTGATATTTTCAGACATTATTTCTTCAGTACGTAGAAAGTATTTTTCAGCTTGCGTTTAAATTTTGCTGGGTTTGTCTACGTAGTCCTTTCGTTTTTGGGATTTGCAAAATTAAGCAACCTGTTCAAAGGAGCTCCATATTTCAAAAAACCAAAGCGCAAAAATCAGAAACATCAACTATTTATTATTTGATGCTATTTTGTTAAAAGGATAAAACTTGGGACTGCGTATAATTGAACAAGGTAGCCCTTCATATGCGTTATTTTGTGAAACGTATATAAATTTGCCACCCTTCCATTTATTGCTAAAAAAATCTTAATAACATAATTTAGAATAATCCAAGTTCGTAGTTTTCCCACTATTGATTTAAAGTTTTTCCATAGCGGCACAAGGCAAAATCATAATCATAACTGTTCTAAAAACCTAATTAAAGGTTAAAAACAGGATTTCCTTTTCAACCTTTTCACCTGCATTGAATTCAGCCTCGCAAATACCACAGTTGAGCTGATGCGGCCAAAGTTTCGCCATCATTTCGTTGGCGTCTAAATGTTTTTTGCAAACAACTTTGTAAGAACGGCCAATAAGTTTCAAACGACTGTCAATCGCTGCTAAATCCGTAAATGTTTCCATGTTACCGTCCTTTGCCAGCAAGAAGAATGGATGACTCTGGTAAATACAACATAAACTTTGTTTGCAAAAAGTGCGTAATTATATATGTAAACAAAAAATAAAAATAGTTACTTAAGGAATGTCCATTTGCGAGCGATAAATGTGAAGCTGTATTTAGTACAACCTTTCACTGACAAATACTGACATTAGCTGCAATAACCGTCTGCAACACCTGCGTAGTCATCTTAACCGTCGACAACTTATCTAGATTTTCAAGTAAACAATAAACCTATTTAGTTATATAGTCTGTAAATATTAACAAATACGAGCAAGCTATAGGGCTTATGCGACATATCAAAATCTATAAAGGTTGCCGTCTGAAACAAAACACCCTTCTGCCTACATTCAACAAATGCCCGAGATAGTTCCGAGTATTTATAAAGACGAATTTTTATGGCATTCGTAATATTATAAAGACCCGAATATTTTCGGCAAGACAAAAACAGCATTCTTTCAATTATAAAGCCTGTAGCCCTATGCCTTGGGAGTTTTTTCATACTTCGTAGTAGTTTAGTATGTGAATAACTAAAAATTAAATTGCTTAGTTCTAACTATCGATTACTTTTTTGCTAAGAATGCGCTCTTTGTTATTGTATTAACAAGGGCTAACTTATCATCTTCATCATGGTTTTTAAAAATCGTTCTCATTACATGAACTTCTGCGGAAAGATTGGTGACCCGTACAAACATAAGGATTTGTTAAAATTTCTATGTAAAGCATCAACATGAAGGCGAGCCTCCTAGTTTTAGTTTCTTTGAAAGCAATGAAAAGGATATTTTCTGGTCATCTTTTTTTAAAAAACTTTCAGTTATTACTTTCACTTTCACTTTATTTAAAATAGATACGTAATTTTATCACCGATTGGCTGTAGTAAAACGGAAGCAATAAAATGTCACGGTACAACTACTCAATGCAAAATTTTAACGCAGCCGCTATGTTGACTAAAGTTGTTCAGAATGATAGATTTAACAGTTTAATAGACAAAGTCTTTAAAATTAAAAAGCGTTGAACATTCGTGCAGTGTAATTTAGCAAGGAACAGTTTAAAGCTTACTTACCCATTTCCGGCAGCATAGACGCCAAAAAGTCCTTCAGATGTGGTGAAGAGGTTGGATCATTATTGGGGCCCTTATCCATCATAACTCCATGTTTTTCAAAACCAATTGACAAAGTTGGTTTTTGCACTCTGCGCTTCAGTTACAGTTCAGTTCAAGTAGCCTTTTGTTTTTGGCTTGATCAGCGTCCACCATGAGCTTTAGCCAATCCCCATTTGCAAAGTTAATGGCTACGGCAGCATTCAGACCGGCGTTCATGCCTTCAGAAACAAAATTTGTTGAGTATACACGTATTTGAAAGGAAAACTGCATGAATGGGGAATTACCTTGGTGATAGGCACTTGCAGCCGTGACCATATTTGATCCGGCAGGTTGCTCCACAATCTCAAAGGAAACGTCCAGCAGTCTCAGTAGATCGGGTTGGAGAAACAGCTACAACATAAAATACGTAATAGTTTTTATAATAGTCGCGATATTAAGGATTCAGAGATCGCATCAGGACACAAAATGTGACTACGATTCGAAACATCACATATTTCCATTAGCTTTGCTTAGTGATAGCTGAAAATTAATAAAAGACGGAGTGCAGCGATATGCTCATAAATTATTGCATTTTTAATTAATGCACATAAACTCCCAGTACATGAGTGAATATGAATGATTTTTATAAGGTACTGAAATTGTAGCATGCAGCAATATAACGATTAAATGAAACATTAACTACGAGATATTTTAATGGGTATATCTGTGTAGTTTCCAATGCGTATCAAGAAAATGTACAAAGTGAATGAGCGACTCTGTTCGCATAACCGATTGTGGGTAAGAATGTTTTTGGAAAATGAAAAAAGTCGTTGGCTTACCATTTTATGCTTTAACTTCCGGAGCAGTCATATTTCTGACTGCTTGTCAGTGCAACAGCATCCGCCCACAGCTTGAGTCCGTCACGAAATTTTGAACAGCTGGTCTTCAGGGACTACTAGCCACACTTTAGTATCTCCGCAGACATTGATGTTTATGCTGTTTTGCCCAATCACCTCCTCCACGTGTATTTGGAACAGTCTGTATTGGAAAGCAAATGTACTTGACACGTTGGTTTTTTAAAATATGCCATGGAGCAATTATAACAATATTATAGTTTACAATGTACTCAGATTTTATAGCAAAATATTGCTACACAAGAATTAATTCTACATCATTGGATCAATTTAGATAAAAAGTGCTGGAACAAAAACACGGGAAAATAATGGAATATACAAAAATCTAATGCATACACACCGACCCTATGTAATTTAGATTTCTGCCTTGACATAAGTATGTTATGCAAAAAAGCCACACAAACCAGTAGTTCCTCTGTTAAAATTGCAACTCTCACAAAGTTTCAGATATCAAGTTATATTGACAGGAATACCTTTTTTGCATGGAGTACGAACCTTTTGCCAATAACTAGACAAGATTAGATAACTTTATCTAATATTGCGAATTATTATAATACGCGCAAACGTTTTTTTCATTTTGCGAAAGTTAAAGTACGAAGGTAATGTAAAGACCTACAACTTTAGCCTTTGTTTGTAAGTTCATCTTCATAACCAATTTTAATTTGTTTGCTTTAAGAACGGGCTAAAAATGTCACTAATCTAAGTGTATTATGGCTGGAGAAACGTATTTTCAGAGCAAAACAAGTGTTGGAAATTTTCGTGCAAAAGGTCTAAAAACTTACGAAAGGGCCATCCCAATAAACGACATATGCGTCGTAGTTCCAACGGTTTGTTGGAGTTCAGCAGATCCAGGAGCAGTAAAAAGCTGCCTGGCCGTCTCGACAAGGCTCTCATAGGACAGACAATCTTCGGCATATGTACCATGGTCGAAGCCAATTTCCGAGTCTGCAATCAAGTAATTGTAGGCATACTCCAGCGTTTGCAATAGCCAACATACTTTCAAAAACAGTTTAGTTGCTGCTCCGCTATTTGGATACAATGTATGAAATTCCTCCTCTGGGAGAACGTCCGGCCAAGTGTCAATTCTGCCAAAAAAGAAGTATTTGGAATAATTAATAACTAATGATCGGTCTTGCGCAAAACCTTGTAATTCTATTATCTTTCCCAACTTTTCTACGAGTGATAAAATTATTAGTTAATGAAACATACATAAAAAAGAACGTTAATTAATTTGGTTGATATGGCTTTATTGAGTGATGTTTTGTTTTGATTAAAATTGAAAATCATCAAGCTGTATCCAGATGATATGCACATGGTAACTTTTGGTTAATGAATTGCTCTGCAGAAACTCTACTGATTGTCGAATTATATATAGTCGTCCGCACCTGTTTGAAAGAGTGCTATAGCCGATTAGCCGCGCGGTTCCCTCGCAACGCATGTATTGTGTAAATGGTTAGATGCATGCGACGCGAGGCAAGTTTGGTACGTTATGTTCGCACTGTCACGTTAAATTTGAAAATTCGTGGCTTGCTTAGAATATAAAAGGGAAGACAGAAAAAACTGGCCTATAGAAAATATGAGCGGAAAAGAAAATGTATAACATTTTTGCTAAATCATTATACCTTTCATTGTCATCGTCCTTGTTAGACTCATCCTCAATACACCTGATGGTAGACAGTTTTTCTTGATAAAGTCTCTTGCTGTACTTGCTGGATTAGATGCTGGACTTTGTGCGGTGTGCTGACGGAACTCGGACATGACTGCTTCTGCGATGTCAACCAAGTCAAAACCGCGGTCTTGTCCTTCCCGTATGCATTGCAGAACTTTTTTCCCTAAAGCAGTCAAGTCATAAGGTAGTGGCTGTCCACTAAATCGATGGCACTCAAATGCTTCGCTTTTCGTATTTAAATGTTTGGCTAAGTCCTCACAGAGAAAGTTCACTTTAGGCACTGGGAACTGCTTGCAATGGAATAAAGCATACCATTTCTTTACGTATTCGGGCGACGATGAAACCGCCGCCAAAACATCTTTCAAATCATAATTTGCAGGATTTATGTTCAAGTTCAACTCGTTCTCTCCACAAGAAACCATAACTTTACGTATAGCCGATTCTAGAAAAATTAAAGCCGCACTTAATCTAAAACTTACTTCACTCTTACTCACAGTTATTTGGCATTGGCACCCAGTATTCTTACCCAGAGTTTTGTAAAAGGGTTTTCCATACCGAGAGTTTTCGTCCCGGGAGATTTTGTCCTGGGAGTTTTCGTGCCGGGAGTTTTTGTGCGAACATCTTTAACGAATATTACCCCGTTATGTAACGGTCAATTTTAAACTTTGACATCAAACGTTTCATTTTATTAGCAATATCATTATTTTGACGCACTACATGATATTTAAGTGCTTCTCATTAACATGTACTTTTGGGGCTTATCATATAAGGATGGTTTTAACCGATAGGCTATAGAGGTAGTTGGATAATTTCTTGTGTCGCCCTAAACCCAATGCCGAAATCTGCATTCAAAAATTCAATAAAAAGCCTTCGCGAGTCATCGTGCACGCAGACTTACAGTGCCATGGACGTACAGAGAAACCAAAAACATTAAGGAGTGGGTGCTTATTAATCTGTTGCATATCCAGAAGTCAGCTCAAAAGAAACGATTTTGTTTCGGCTTCTCATGACCAACTTTTATATCAGCCCTTAATTAGCATCACTTATGGACAGGAATTATGGTAAAGTACTTAAGTGCAACAAAGTATTACTCCAGTACGGACTCAATACATGTAACTCTTAAGTCCCAGCTACATATTTCGTATTCCTCTCTGCATGAAATGCGAAAAAAATCTGTGCCTGTACTACAGAATAGTTATGATTGCATACATTAGATCCACTCAATTATTCACGCTTCTTGTTCGAAACATGCCGTATTTTACTGATTTTCGGCATTTGCACTGTACATGTGTGAGATAAACAAAGGCGGAGCATCATTGCGGAGGAATATAAATAATAATGTCATGCATGCATGCACTCAAAAAGATTGGGTCGCGACAAGCAGATAGCCAAGGTAGAGTTTACCCATCAGAAACAATGTATTTTCGAATCCATTCAGTAAGAAATGGCTGAAATATTTTGTTAATTCAGAGCATATTTCTTCATAAAAACTGTATTGATTAAACTCTAAATTTAAACACAAATTTTCATCTCTTTGAGAAGAAGCATTTTAGCCGTAACCTAAAGCAATTAGGTTACTGAATTTCAGGTGATGATTATTATTGGCTAATTTTTACAGCTATATTAACAGAAGGGTTAGCGCCTGAAGCAATGACGATGCTTTTTTGGCAGATACCAGCTCAAAATGCACAATATATCAGGTTTCAATAGCACCGGTTTTAGGGGCGATCCATAAACGACGTCACGGTCTGGGGGAGGGAGAGGGTGTTGGGATGAGCGTGACGCGCAATGCTTATACAAATTCAGAATGCCATGACAAGATGGAGGGGGTCTTAGAAGACGTTTTTTAACGTGACATCGTTTATGGATCGTCCCTTACCTGAGAATATATACATTGTACCTGTCTGATAAATGTCAAATTTAAAGATGTCAAAATTTAACTATTAATAGTTCTAAGAATATCATTTGTAATTATTTATTCCACGCTATTTAACGGTGTTTAACGATATTCTCACGTTGTTTACAATAGTCCTATTTTTTGGATTCAGTGGCTGAGTGATTTAACTTCTCAATAGTTCTATCATTCACCCTTAAGATACATACATACATACATATTCCCACCTAGTGTTTCCCACCTGGTATTTCCCACCTAGTACTTCCCACCTGGTATGTCCCACCGAGTATTTCCCACCTAGTATTCCTTAGAAACATCTCTGATTCTAAAAAATTTCCACTGTGTGCATAGCACACATCCTGCCTTCAGCACCTGCTTTCCTGGTAAAGACAAATCCCCAGAATTTGCGAGCTGCAGCCGAGACGACGACCAAATAAAAGGGAGCCAAGGCGGGTTAAGACATTTGACTATCATTTATCAAATATATTACTTTTAAAATTTTGATCAACTAAGCAACTAATATAAAATGGTGTAACTTAAACGATTACAGGCCCTATATTGTATCGTGTGATTGAAACGGCATATGGATATTAAAAATAAAATTTACATTTTAAATCAAATCTAATACAAAATTGTTAATAAAAGCAAGCTCTTATTGAATTGTACTAATACATAAAAGTTGAAATACATAATTATACCTTCAATGATAATAAGTGAAAAATCAAGTTTCAGAAATGTGAAGGGTACGTGAAGAAGTTCTTCAATGAAATATAGCTGCTATTAGGGATTGCTCAAAAACAAATATATTCGAATATCAAAAAATACACGCGCACGTCACTCCAATATTCAGTCGCTGACAAGTTTTGAATATTTAATTGCAAACAACAATTGTGTTGGAAATATTTTCTCACAACTGAAATATTCATTTTCTAAGAATTGGAATGGCATCAGTATCAGCAAGACAATCGGCTTTGATACCCAAGCTTAGTGGATGGTTGCAATAGCAAAAGAGGCTCTTCCTTTTGAGTTCCAACAAAAGCGCAAAAGCTTAAGTAAGCAATTTATTTCTTTCAAAGAACGCACAGCTGCTCAATGAAATAACAAAATACTTTAAACTAAAATTCAAAGAAAAAAGGTTTTTAATGATTATTCAACTCAAAAATATTTAAATGCGACGCTATAAAATTTTGCAAACCATGTTACACCAAAAAAGTAAACGTTATCTTTTAAAATGCAACCGCGGTGGTTTAAATCATATAAGCGAAACAACCATTTGTATCTTGCATAAACTTTTATATATTTCGACCTAAAGTGAAGTCAAATTTCAACTGAATTTGTTAAAGTTTTGTGAATACAGAATAACGCAAAAATGGAATATTTTATTTACATAAACATAGGTGATAAGTGGCGTTGCAGTGCATGAAACAAAGGGCTAAAGGGAAAAAAACTCTATCATGATATTTTGAAAAAAATGTATGACAATTGGGAATTCAGCAAAAACCAACTCGATAGCTACATTCAACAAAATGTTGGCTTCCGAAATGCGTCAATTTTAAAAAAGTTATACATTGTGTATTGGATGCATTATTAATTAAATTAGAGATGCATGTTTCACAAATACCACGTCCATGGGCACATTCAATGTTTCACATCCAGGCGGTACCAGCGATTAGAACGACAAATATGACGAAAATGTCAAACATTTTTAAATCAAATATTGGTGACCTCGACCTCTCCGAAACAAAGAGCTGAAAGGTAAATATCTCGAAACGACGTTTGAATAATATATATTAGGTATTTAATAAGTATCACGATATGGAATTTTATGAAAAAAAGACTACATTGAAAAAACACAAAATGATCTGCGCGCGATCGTGTCAGTTTGAAGCACGTTCAATACGCACTGACTATTGTCTTTGCACGTTTCCAAATACCATTTCCATGAACACATTTATTTATTTCGCTCCCTTACATAGTTTCCAAGGGCAGCTTGATGCGAGATGGTTGAAATATTTTTCGATTCCTTTCCTTTTCATTTGGTTTGAATTCATTGTCACTTAAATGAAACTGTTCTCCTGTGATTAAGATTTTAGACCAAAAGCTCAAATGATTAATTAGTGTTACTTAAATTTCCTTTTGTCATCTCTTAACAATCATTTGTTACTGGATATTTTTGCTTCCTTCCAGCACCAATTATCATTTTTACTTTTGCCTTGCCATCCATGCTGTGATAATAGTTTAAGTTGAAGGAAAACCAACTCATTTCCCGGAAATTTTAATATGCCATTTATAAGCAACTCTTTGAGTCCACATTTAATATTGATCGTTCATGTTGAATGTGGATTGGATTGATACTGTATGTATTCATGTTATTTTATCTCATTGAATTCTCATCTCATATTTCACCATTGAATGTTTTACATATCTACGGACGACGCTACGGCATTCTCATTTTTCCATACCTACATACTACATACATACTTGCCCATGTTCATGAATCATCATGAAAAAAAACGTTTTGTGAGATGAAGTGCGAGATGCAATGAGCAGCTTAAGCTGGAAGGCGGGGAGATGTGAGCGAGAAGATGGACAAAGACGAGAATAGCCACAACCAACCCAACACATGGACATGACTTGACCTTTGCCTATTGTGATGCAGTATTTACCTGTAAAGGTTCAACCTTCATCCTACATCCTAAAGAGCGACTCCTGATCATGCAAATGAGCAAAGCCCTGTTCCATAAAATATTCAAATACACAACCACAGCAAACACTCAAAACTGTTCCTCGAATAGACTTTTCTGCATCTCTTTTTTCCAACTTATTTTGGTTGACTGATATTTTGGAGAAGCGAGAGCACTTGTCAAGAATAAAAATATTGACGAAGGTGTAGCCGCCTCTGGAAGTCCTGTTGTACAATTCAAATAATCTGTAGCATTGGGTTCCTTTAATTATTGAAGCTGACTGCCATTATCAAAATTAGTTCATCATCAGTTTGTTTTTACCTTGAACTTGCAGCTAGAATATTCTGCCAGATTACGTGTTGACTTGACAAGGATAGACTTGTAGAGAAGGACGAGTTGTTGATCAGTTACCGTTGATTGGTGAGTTGACAAACTTTAAAACTGAATGTGACAGGCTCTGCTCGAGATATTAAGGATAAATTGAAGACCGGGATTTTTAAACTCCTTTTGTTGTTGCTTTTTTGTAAAATAAAATCGTGACTCAATTCAGCCTCAGAAGCTATTGAAGCTGAGCTTAAGATAGATCTTGTTATAGTAAATATTTCGGGAGAAAATTTACATTGTTTACAATTGAGATTGAGTGACGCTGGCTGCTGACTTCGGCCACCTGATTGCAAACTGCAGCAGAAGTTCAAATTTTAAACTTTCATCCGGAAACTTACCAACATTTAAATACTTTCAAAAACTAGAAAGCTCTTTGATTTTTACAAAAAGTAAATAAACAGAGATTCCTTTGAATAGTTTTAAAAGGTCCATTCAGTTTGTGTGCTTGTTTTAAAAGATTAACTTTTATTTGATTCGTAGTAAAGCTTTAAGAGAGGATAATGGATCCCAGAAAGCAACGCCGTAGCGACCTGGAAGGAGGTGACAGCTCCCAATCCCGAGCAAAAGGTTAGTCATCATCTCGATACATGGCATCATGCGAACAACTATCCAATCAACTAAAATTAACTTTAAACTTATTTTTCTTGTTGATTTTGGTCCACCTTGAAATGTTTCCTTACTGTTTAGAAGCATGCGTCCATAAATTACGTCAGGCTAAAAAATATACTACTTAATTTTCGCCACACGATTTTGTCATAGCTGGCGAAAGCGCCCTTCCCACATCTCCACCAACCCCTGTGCATGACGTAATTTATGGATGCTCCTTAAATCATATCTGGCATCAGGGGATATAATGT
>JAHZMY010002262.1:0-22439 GCA_027743915.1 Seira sanloemensis | reverse complement strand
AAAATCTGGTCTAAACTAGAGGTTTGTTAAGTTTCAATTGATGGAAGTCTATTGTTTGGCTTGCTGCTGATGGGTATTTTAAAATTCTATGCAACATCCCTTAATTTTAAAATTTTCTCCAAATGCATAAAACTATCTGAATTTTTCTTTCGAGTTCTTCTCTTGTACTAACTGTTACTATTTAATCATGTAAATGACGAATGCGATTTGTCGTCTGCACTTCCATCTTTTTTCATAACCTAAGCATAAAAAAGTTTGATACAAAAATGGAATGCTCGCTTTTGTTCAAATAGTTTTGTTTTTCCCTAGCTTTTACCACCTCGTTCCGATTTTTTTATCTCATTCACTCACTTCCTTTCCGCAATTACTCTAATGAATCTATTCTTTAACGCCAACACAAACAAGGCTCAACCGAAGCAAAAAATGTAAAAAAACTACGTGATTTTCTGTGTTGTTTCCTTTTCGCCTCGTTAAAAATGCTTCAAATCCCACTGAAACAAAACTTTCTTCTGTTCCTATTCCGTCGTATAATCATCATTATCGTTAAATCCTTGTTAGACATTTTTGTCACCAACATTTCAATTTTTTCCTCTTGTTTCGTCCGCATCCCTATATCCTTTCATTTAACAGCAAAGGCCTACACCATCCGCTTTTCCATGCACCATCATCATCATGAAAATGACAACAAGGCAACAGCCCAACGTAAAAATCCCAATTCAATTTTGCTCTCCTCATCATCATCATGATGGCCTTAGTCATTTAGTCAAGTTTCAAGTACACGTCGCTTTTATAACTCTCCGCGGTATTCATCTCATCATCACGTTCACTTCACCAGTCACACAGAGTGCGAGAACAATACACATTTACATTACACTTAATTCAAATGTAACGACAACTAAATCATCCTCAACGGGAGAATCCAAAATCCGTGACAGTTGTCACCAACTTTTATTTCACACTTCAGAATATTAAAAAAACTCACCCTTACGTAAAAAAAACCTTGCTTTTTATCATTGAAATCATACGATGATGACGCGATCATCATGAATCTGAATCATAAAAGTAATGATGGCGACTGTGACTATAGTTTGGGGAACACAATAGCCTTTTTTATAAAAAAAGGGAAGTAGGGGAGGCAGATACCGAGAGGGGAGAATTTTTTTTTGTAAAAGGCTTTTCAATTCAATTTCATGTACTATTCAATACCCATTCCAACATTTTAACCAAAGTGGAGTAGTAGCATACATTCTTCAAAGTGAACAGAGAACAAGTGCGTCCTTTCACACCGGCACCATATGGGTTGGTGACAAAACTCTGTGCGAGGGGAAGAGAGATGTGAGCCAAAAGCCACAATGACGCATTTTCCATAAAGTCCACTTTTCAGACTTTTCGACTTTTTCCAACTAGAGTCCACTCGACTTTTTCACACATATAAAAAAAACTTTGAACATGGCCATCTAATAAAAAAGGGGGGATTGAGATGAGATGAAATAACGAAAATATGATTACAAGCCCTTTCTTTTGTGCAGATTCGAATCTTAATTTGCTCAATAAAAATAATATAATGGGAATACTTGACAAAAAGTTTTTTAGACGTGCCTATAACAAAAAGTTGAACAACTGTTCGTTCGTGTTCATTCTCTGCCTCTGTTCGGGATTGCAAGCGAGGCGTGAACGATCCTTGTGGAAATGGAGATGTTACGGAGGAGCCATAATCAAATCCCAATTCAATTAGGTGACTATAACATTATGTCCAAAAAAGAAGCTTTTGCAAGGGGATTACACGGGACTATGAATGAATAATGTTTTCATATAGTATATTTGAGGAGATGAAACTAGTGAGATACTTGATGCTTCATTATTCCCGTTGTGACATGACTCAGCGAAATCTAACATGTATACTTTAAGGAGGCGAAACAAGTTTCAAGTCTCGTAGGATAATGATCAGATGACAAAGTCATCATCATCATAATTATTTTGACAACTTTTTTAAGATGAAAAAGATAGTCGCCTTGTTTGAGCACAGTCTTGAGATGAAAAAAAAGTTTTTTTGAAGGAAAAGATCGCATTATGCCTCATCGTCTTTGTTGAGGATGAGGAGAGAATATACATATATAAAAAAGGCGACAACTTCAGCTGAAGCACACCTTGACTTTTGGGGACATCAAATTACACATCTTCAAAAAGAAAAAAAAATGGTGGCATGTTCGTTGTTCATGAACAAAGTGATTTCAAGATTGAAAAGATGATAGTAATTAGTGTAATTTGTATGTACAACATTTTGACTTTTTTCTATCACTCTTGAGCTCATTGTCAGCTTGTTTTCTAATGTTGACTTGTTTTTTTGTGCTCCATTTGTTTTCCATGTGCTGTAAATCTCCTTGAGAGAGAAAAAGAGAGACTTTCAGGATGATGATTGTGGTGGTGGAGGAGAGAGATAAAAGAAAGAGGAGACTCTCTTTGCTCACTTTTTTTTGAAAAGCAGGATGACGATGAGTTGGCAGGATTGAAATGTGTCGCCTTCCATTCTCCTTCGACGTTTTCCTTCTGAATTGGATTGAGAAGATGTTGACACTAAAAAGACAAAATATTTGGTGGTGTCGCCTGTGGTCTGTGTATCTTCCTCTGTAATTACGTATTTTTATGGGAAAAGCATTAGTTTTTTTTGGGGGTGAGAGACGATGAAAAGCGATGTAAATCTGTTGTAGGATGTCCTTCTTGACTTGTGGTTGTGCGAGAGGAGGCAAGTCACAATCCTTTATATCTCTTCTCTGAGATTACTCTTGAGCTTGACTACTTCAAATTTGTCAACCGTGTTCTTCCCACTGATAAAGAGATGAAGACGTGCTCTTGTAATTTTTATTCAATTGGACAGCAGCACTACAGCTTTCTTTTTTTCTTCATAAAAACACAAGGTCCTACTTCCACAAATATGAGAAAAAATGTTCTCTGCTTTTTTTCAACTGCAAAAAAATCACACGTGTAGCAAATTATAAAGTAGTGCTAATTCATTGGAGGTGAATAGTGCAAACTATTTGTAAAAAATATGCAAAAAGGACAAAAATGGGTGGTGGTAAGGCCATCTCCATCACAATCACAAAGTATATGAACTGTAGCGGAGCGAGTAACTTTTTCAACTTGCGTTGCTTGGAAGACTCTTTAAAATCACGGCTGGAAGAGATTGTTATGAGCACTGCATCAGAATCAGAACTATTGTTCGACGCTTCTCTTGAAATTTCAGTACCTACCTGCTTACGTCACCTTCGTGAAATGACTTTCAAGTAACACAATTCTTCAGGATTTAGAAATTCAAAATTTCGCCATCTTCTTCAGAATTACTGGAGTGGGAAATCAACATCATTACTATATTACCCGACCCACTACTACCCAAGCCATACAGCATCCAGTTGCAACAATAGGCAGCTGTTATTTACTCGTTTCGGATAATTTAATAAAGTATCTGAATAGAATTTCAATGATTGTGCTAATGAATAACACAAGCCCGTAGATTTCATTCAAGATACAAAAAAGAGAGGAAATGAAACTCAATACTGTGGCGAAATGGGAGGCTTCAGAAAATCCAGCCTAAAGATTGGAAAAGGAAGCCGTAGTCATATTTCACACGGACTAACCTTTATCTTAATCTGCCACTTTGATGTAACAATAACTGATTGCATTGCAAGGCGAGAAATATGATGAAAGCTAAATTATACATTACTTTCAACCTTTTTGACATGTTTTGCCACGTCAGTGGTTTCCACTCGACCATCTACAATCACATTATAAATTTATTTTAAAGGACTACAAGCAACAAGGCAAAAATGTTTATGACAATTTGTTGTAATAATTACAAAGATGGATGTTTTAACCAGTAGATTACCAGATAGAACTCCTTCATATCAAAGTTCTTCTCACTTCATTTCTGGCAGGAATTTCCTGTCGACTAACAGTACCCAGAATCATTCGATTGATGAATCATACTATTCTCACGTTGCCCCAATCCATGGTATATTGTGGTATATCGCACATCTTTTTTACACTTCTTGTGGTTTCAAACTGCCACTACTCCAGAGACAAAGCTACAAGCCCACACATCAACAGAAATCTTTGTTTTAGAGCTTATCATCTAGAAAAAAATAGGATTTTGTCTTCGAGTAGATACGCGCAGCGATGAGTCGTACGAATAAAATTATATAGTGTGTGGTTGTGAGTGATGAAGTGAAAGCCGATTAAAATCTCTTGGGCGAGTGAATATGAATGGGAATAAGCCATAAAGCAGAGAATTGAACATCCGTTTCCGAATCAGGCACGTACGTACCTTATTGTTCATGTGTGTGCTGTTGATAAGTCATAAACTACAGACATCGTGTAGATGGGTACGGCGAGTGTCGAGTAATAAAAGAGCAAGAGCGGATAATAAAAATACCAATATTATTTTTTTGAAGATTCGTGTTGTGATAAGAAGTTGGACGTGTCAGTCAATCACTCCGAGATAAAATAACGAGCTCTCTTCATATATGTACATATGTATGGAAGGAAAAAGGTGTTGATGGCTAAGTCTCCATCTGATGACGGGCGTTGTCTTATTAAATTCCTAATCAGGCTCGGAGACTCTCACTTTTTTACATGAAACAATTCAATATGTATCCTCTTTTGTTTAATTCATTATCGTCTCATGCGTCCATGTCATGTCATGTCTTCAAAATCACTAATAAGCTTTCCTAATTGACTCATATAATTTTGAATTGGCATAAAATACTGTAAACCTACTCACATTCACATCTTATCGTCCTTAGGGTGCTGGGAGCAATGCCATCTTGGATCTGGCGAGTTGCGTTGATGATTGTGATTGTGACATGACAGAAGCTCATAATTTACGATAATAAAATCATCTCTGTAAAAATGACTGTCATTTCATTAATAACATGTCAGTCAGTTGAAGCAAGTCGGAAGCTTTGCTACAACTACAAATAGCTAAATTGTGTCGGACATGCATATTTTTGTATTGTATTTCAGTGTGCTTTTTCCCAACTTTGAAAATAACCACAGATGTATAGCCATACTTACATAGAATAGTTTGACTTTGAAATACAAAAAAATACGATGTTAGCATATAATACAACGCAATTGAAACAATCATCAAATGTCATTGCTTCATTTAATTCAAGACTAATTGTTGATTAATGGAGCCAAGCAATTTGAGGATGACATTTAAATGCACAAAACAGCCAAATCTTTTTCTGAGAGAAGTTGAAAAGTTTCAACTTGCAAAGGAAAAGTCACAAGCTGAATAAATGGAGTAAACTGTGAGCTCTGGGTAAGACAAGGGGCATAAAAAGTATTGAATTTCTGTTGAATGAAACGCCTGTCTCTCTACATTTTATAGTTTGTTCATCTGCTTAGTCTATAACATTTCCCATGTATCCATATACTCCAAATGAAAAATATTGTAAAGTTACAACAGCATTGTTTGTCTATTATCATTTTCCCTTTTGTTTTTATTTTCAGCGGAAAATTGATCGGTTAAGTGAGGCGAAGTGAGTGTAAATAGGAAATGCTATACTTGACGATAATATTTTCGCTGGTTGACCTGGAACAGCATCGTATTAAGTTTCTGTATCCGCGGTTCGGAAAACATTGTACAGTAGCCTATGAAAACACTTCAGAACAACAATAATACTATTTTCCTCTTGTCTGGCACCTTGGAAAGACGAGTTGTACAGACAAGGGACAGACTTTCCATTCTATGTATCTGTTTACCCCGTCATGTAGAAAAAGGTAAAACAAACGTTTTCATTTTGAGATTGTGTCTCTGTAAATTTCAAGTGTTCGGAAACTCAGTCGGTGGTTTGGTTCCAATAACAAGAACAATTCAAATTCGGTGTCTGTCCTAATTATCTGCTAGATCTACAATTGAATATGAAATATAAATATATATGTATCATTGAGATTTCTCTTTTCCGACGATACCGATGGTTTAATGCTCGTCAACTTATCGGAACTGTCCGATTCCTCAACTTACCCAAATAGAGCAAATCAGCCGAATTTCCTGGAACACCCCAGTTGACTAGTTTGAGTCTAGACTGTCGAAGATGTGATTGCTCAAGAGCTTACCACACAGCAGAATCCTCCAAAATAATCCGATTTTCATCTCGTATTGTCCACGATTGTGAGTCTTTTGACGTGTGCCCCGTCCGGATACCCATAATAAAAGTAATTTTGTTAAGTTTACTCAAGTCTTCATGGCTCCACTTTGGTGGTCATCGACATTCTTCACTTTAGCCCTGTGTCGACTCTCAAAAATGAGAAAAAAGGAACTTGCAATTGGGAGTTTTTCCAATGTCGAGTATGACTTACGCTACGTATTCTGCATCCAAATGTGAACCCTTCCATTTAATAAACCAGAAAAAGTGTCTGGTCACAAGATTTAACCTAAATTCCAGAACAGTTTTAGAAAAAGCGATATTAACATGCAGGTCAAAACATTTCATGAGCACATCATCTTGTAGGCTTTTGCTTGAAGTTACGCAATTTGCTTTCGATTTAGCGTTTTAATGATCTGATCCAATTCTGTAACGCTTTATTAATTTTTCATGATGTGACGTTCCAGACTCCAGACAGACTATATGCCTTTGCAGTGGCTTTTATTATTGGTAATTCATGAAGTTGAAAGGTTCCCCAAATATTTTTCATACTATGAAAGTTGAGAAGGGACAAAAAAAACTGAAAGAGTAACTCATAAAAAGTAGGCAGATTAACATTTCCATTGCTTCCATTATGTTACTCTGTGTAAAAAAGGCTTTAAGCTTTGCTTAGAAAATTGGGACGAGCAGAGTGTGGCTGACAGAAGAGCTCTTTTCCTCGCAGCAGGGAGGAGCAATCGAGCAATGGATATTTTTTGTGTGCACTGGGGATTTAAATGGAAAAAATAGTGAATGGAAATGAATAGAGTCGTTTGAGGAAACTGACGATGATGGCGATGATGATGATGGAATTAAATGATTAGGCAAGTCATTTACATGACGTTAAAGCCAAATTCCCAACGCTTCTCTGGAGGTAATGTCTGAAAACGTAGAGCTTTTCCGCTGGAACACCAGGCTTTAAAAATTTTCTGATGCTTATACACTCTCTATTCATGGGGAGCAGAATGAAGCAGCAAAGTTTTGGTACGACAATAATAGAATATAGAATTAGGGAAAGGGGACGGAGGAACTGTGAGACTGGACAGATGAAAGTAGGTATGCTACGTCACTACGTTCCCTCTGCCAAGGGACTTTACCAATCAATAAAGTATATAGACATGTGCTAGTAGAAAATAGCAATATTTTTATTTAAAAAAGCAAGAGTTTTACACTTACATAGCTTATGAAAGTAAAAGTAGAGCACTCAATATTACAAAGTCGCATAAAATTTCACTCATGTATCGATAAAAGCTTATTTGAAACACTTTCACTTTGTATTAAATCTCTAACATTACAATTTTTGAATATTAAAACACTCGCACTCGCAGGGCTTCTCCCTTGATATCCTAGACATTAATTTTTGGGCTTAACATTTTCTTTTGAAGCTTTTGAAGAATCAATTCCTTGGCTTGATTTCAGTCGCGAAGACCGCCTTTTTCGGGGAGTGGGTATGTAACTTGTGTTTGGAGTTTTGAAGAGTTGTTTTTGACTTTGAATTCGACTTTGGATGCCGGGACACCTTTTGGCTGCCTCTGAAATTGGCGAAAGTTGAGGCAACTGTTTCACTGACAAGCCAGATGCTTTTGGACCGACTTCACCTTGGCGAATGCCATTCTTCTTGGAATTCCCCGATAAACATTTGGCATTTTCCTTGACACTCTTAAATGGAAGCTTTGACGGTACGACGAAGATGTTAGCCTTGCCTTTAGGAGTTGAGACAATTGAGGGGGAAGCTGAAGCTATACCAGTAGTTTTTATCGAGGTCGTATCGGCTTCCAGATTTGAAGATGATTTTAATGACGTAGTTAGAACAGCGCTAGCTGGAGTCTTTTGTTGTGCAAAGGCATCGTTCGTGGCAACCTTTTCAAGAGCTGCGGAGCTGGGAATGGCATGACATGCTTCTAAACTTTCAGTGGTCGATGGCTTTCCACTTTCACCTGGCTCGGGTAGGGTGGGTTGACTTGGTATAGATGCAAGTTTTCTGGAAGGTAAATGCGTTTAAAAAATAACTACAGCATTCAACGTTAAATTATTCTGTAAAAAGCAAGTGTCGCCAAAAATTACTTATTCTCTTCAATCAAGTTGTCTCGCTCCTTTTCTAGCTTCTTTATAGTTATATCAGCTCTGTGATTCGCCTTCCTCTCAGCAAATAAGTCCTTTTCCGCGCTTTTCAGGTCCTTCCTACAATATATATGAGTCATTTTAATTTTAATAATTCGTGTATTTGTCCTAATGTAACTCCTAATGTAACTTGACTATACGTACTGTAACTTTTCTTTGGTTGTCAGATTAGTTTGCATTTCCTCTTTTAGCTTCGTTTCTGCGCTTTCCAGTTTCTTCCTACAATAAAGTTTCGTACGTAATTTTAAATAATTAATTTCACTTTTCATGCTTCGAATCATTTCGTTTCTCACGTACTGTAGCTTTTCCACTTCAGACTTCCACTTGTGGCACGTTGGACAGGGATTGGCACTGGGCAAGCTCTTGAAAATTTCCCGAAGGTCCATGTCCAAAACTATTCGCAGGCATATGTGACAATGGCTTGGTTTAATGCATGGTCTCAGACAGCATGTACGAAAACTGTGGCCACAGCGTATGGGGCAAATCTTGTTTTGATTCTCACCTTGACCTTGACCGTTACTGCTACCTGCTAAATAGTCTTCAAGGCAGAGTGGACAGGCCATTGTTATACTCCAAATATTGTATTTAAACGTTAGGTAAAGCAAAGAAAGGATTGACTGTTGGTGGCGACGTGGTTGAAAAGTAGTTTTTCCTGTAGGAAATGTTGCTTTTTTGCACAGCTTAATGTGTTGTGTGAAGCAGCCAGATTTTTTTACCTTTAGCTCTGGACAATGAGGTGAGAATTTTTAATTTTACGAATGTCTCCATAACATTTACAGAACTCCATGAACGAAGATACTCCGTGGTATTTTTTACGAGTTATTATTATGCCGTACAAATCTCCTAGATGCATGTAAAAAATCACTCACATGTACACCGCATCCAGAAAAGATAGCGTATTCATACTCGGCAAGTTGCATGACAACAAATTCGGCTGTTGCTACATGCCTGCTGGAGTTTCGGCTAAAATGTACGCAATGTTTATAATGAATACGCTATCTTTTCTGGATGCGGTGTAAGAATGCTTACATGAATCACTGCTATAAGTGCTAAAACCTGAAAAAGGGATCTCATCATGTTTCTATTTAACGAAACAGTGTTTTAGGAAAATATTAAAATCGAATATGCGGATTTTTTAAAACCAACTTCTTCAGTTTTTTAAATTTGTAGACCGTTAAAAGCCACGATGGTTCTCAGTCTGATTCTGCTAGTGTAAGATTTCAGATGAAATCAGGTCGCGATTCAGAGTCAAAGTTTTCGTAACTTTACTTTTGATTCGCCCCTTTCTCTTGAAATGGATATTGGAATTTAATTGTTAATGATTGAATTTTATTGCATATGAATATGAAAAAACACGAGCATAAGATATGTTCTACAGTACTACACGACATGGCAGAAACAGCAATAAGGTTTTTCAATCATATTTAGGAAACTACTACCTGCTTTTTATCCTATCATTTCAATTCTCATATAAAATTACCCTCGACTCACGTCATTGATGAGATGGGCTTGGTTCTCTAATGCTAGAACGAGTCCAGAAGATGAGAACAAAGGAAAGGAGAGAGGTAGCTATTTGCAGGCAACCGAGTAACAAGAAAGAATCTAAGCCATGTGTACCATTGAGTGCTGTTGTTGACGTTTCACATTCAAATCCAGCTCACCCACCGGATGCTTCGAAGAGTTTTTCTGAGTAAATAAAATTTAAAAAGATTAACAAACTATTGCGCTTATCACGTTCATAAGATAAGTGTGACTGATAGCATAAACTGCCATCGTTTCATTGGTCTAATCAGTAATCAGTGAAGTGTAGTGTCAACAAAAGGGCGTCTGTGTGAGCAACAACTGTCTTGGACTTGATTCAAGTTTGCAAATCCTTTGTCATTTAGTTATTGTAGTATCTGGTAATTAGTAGCATCTTCTGTGTTCTTAAAAAGTCATTCGTGTTAAATGCTCATAAATTGTTGCCGTTGTACAGTTTAGTAAACGCCGGGTGGCTGCGGAGGATTGGACAGAGATACCAACGGATTGACTACCAACTACCTTGGCATCTTTAAGTTTTAGTTATGTCTACAGCGGAGGTAGTAAAGAAGGCACCTGTGGCCGGAAGTGTCAAGTCAAAAAAGTCTGCGGAAGAAACGATTAATGGATTTAATGTTTTACGGGCTGAACAAAGGCAGATAGCGTCGAAAATTTTCGAGTTGGAAAACGATCTCAACGAACACAAGTAACATTTCAATGGCTTTTTTTAATTTTTAATGTTCAATGAGGTTAACTAACATTCTTTTCTATTCTGTTTGCAACAGAGTTGTAATAGAGACCCTTAAGGAAGTAGACAATGAGAGAAAGTGTTACCGACTTATTGGCGGTATTCTAGTCGAAGGAACAGTCAAAGAAATTTTGCCTAACCTCGTTTCGAACGCGGAACAGGTAAGTACGCGAATGCAGTTAACTTGACATATAATAATTACTGCATATTTAAGCATTTAGCATCAAGACGACAAGTGTAGTCAATCTAACTAACCTTTTGTTTTTTGTAGCTGAAGCAAACGATAGACAAACTGAATACCAAGTTGGTTGAAAAGGGCAAGGAGATTCTGGAGTATAAAGAGAAGAACAATATTCAGTTCCAGGTTCCCGAAAAAATACTCGAGGAGGACGAGTCAAACGCGGAAGGTTCAGACCAAAGTAAAAAGGCATCTTCGTTAGACCCCGCCGCAAAAGGAGTTTTGCTCTCTGACAAGACATGAATGTTAGATTAATCAGTTATGATAAAAGTTAACTATTAAAACATGAAGCTAACATTTGTTTGCTAACCAAAATTAATGGTAACAGGATGGCTAGGCATAATTTGATTCGCGGAAGGTTGCACTGTAATCATAGCGCCACCGGAAGCTAACTTTAGCTGGACCACTACCAATTACAATACTTAATATACTCGTTTACTTATGTATTTACATATGTACGCATTTATAATAACTTTATCACATGTAACTTTACTTACATACATTTGCATGACTTAAGTTTAAAAATACTTACAACGGCATGATTTGATGATAATAAAAGTGTAACTCTATCCAGTTCAATTTTTTATCTAATGAATCCATAATATTTGAGTTTGTTTGTATTCTCCATGTTGAGTTTCTTCCTGGAACAACAAAATTCGAGTCAAAGATTTTTTTTTTAGAAAAATGCAGTTTTCTACCCATTCGTGAAATCGAATATTCAGCGCATAAAATTGTAATGATACGTAGGTATTCGATATTTTTTGTTAATAAAATAAAATGTCTGAATGGAAATACTGAAATACGGTTACAAAAATGTGATTTCTAACATCCAAATGCCTTGGCCCGTGTGTATAAAAACTAAAACTAGTTATGTATGTTCAGTCTCACTTGTAATTTCTAAATTTTCAAACGTTACATTTACGTACAAAAATGATGAATCCAAACTTGCAATTTCCTCAAGCGTACACATTACAGCCTAAATTAACGCATCCTCCTTAGTTTGTAGTTTGGAATGAGATGTCAATACATATTCACAGTGTAGGATATTTTATTTGGCATGATGAATGATATAAGTATGTGCATAACGTTTCGTAGAAGCACAATAAGTCATAAAACTACCTAAATGTTTCGACGAGAAGAACATGACGTAACCGCATTTCCAATGGCAATGTTGCATAACAAAAGGCATGAGGGTCCAAAAATTCCTCCAAAAAACTTTTGTCTCGAGAAGCAAAGCTCAACTGGTCTGGCTCATTCCAAAGTCAGGTACAAACAAAACCAGATTTTGTTAGTACTATTAGCATCGAGTGCCCGGTTAGCTCAGTCGGTAGAGCGTTAGGCTTTTAACCTAACGGTCCTGGGTTCGAGCCCCAGATCGGGCGCCTCCCTTTTTGCACTTTCCATTGTCGTAAGGATCTCTTTGTTCGCTCATTATAAGGAATACCATAAATTTTAAAACCCAGTTATAGTATTTCCTTTTGCAAATTTATTATATTTATACATGTAATTTTGTAAAATTTGAGTTTTGTTGCACTTTGCATTTCGCCTTTTTGCAATAATGTACATATGGATCAAGTCAGAGATCATGAATGGAAAAGAAATCGGGATGGACATGGGACGATGGCTCATTCTCATTTTAGCAATCAAGAGCCGGAACACATTATCTGTCACTCGGATATTACTTACTATCAGGTTCAATTTACATTTATTGAAGAATGCGTTTCTACTGATACACGCATTTTTAGATGCCAATGCCAATATGCATCGAATTTATAATTCCTAAAAGTGTGTATTTCCGTTTTTTAAAATGAATGCTGCCTCGTGCCATTGCCATTCAATCAGAGTTTTTGAAGTAAAAAGGAGTAAGTCAATAAAGATTTAGTCGGCCTATACTAGTTCTGATAGTGCCTAGTTTTTGTCATAGCTCAGGAAAATTGTAATTAATTTTGTTGGTCCTGTATTCTTGTTACAGTAAATCAGCATGGTCTACGAGTTTTACCGAGCTTTGGGCGTCCCAAAAGATGCCACCGACGAGGAGATTAAGCGGGCGTGAGAATAATAGAACTTGCATAACTTATTTTACAATGTGAAGCTGTAATTATGTAAACAGCAAACTATGTGATCAACAGGTACAAGCACTTGGCCCTGTTCTACAATCCAAAGCGCCACTCCCGTCGTCCCAAAACTCCCGAGGACCCCCTCATGACAAAGAGTGAAAGGGCAATGAAGGAGTTGACGGAGGAAGTCCACCGCGCCAACATGTACCGTTCGATCAGTGAAGCGTTCGACGTGCTGAACGACCCTCAAAAGCGTGCAATTTACGATCAATTTGGAGAACGAGCATTAAAGGAAGGAATTGTCGGACCCGATGGCTTCATTGCACCGTATGCTTATCATGGAGATCCTGAGGCAACGTTTCGGTGCGTCACTAATTATTTTTTTCTTTTATTTTATCCCTGACAATTGCATTTCTATAAAGTTATCTTTCATTTATGTAGGGACTTTTTTGGAACGGACAACCCATTTGCAGAGTTGATAGCAGCAGCTTGCGCCCCGATGGACGCCTTTGTGAACAAAGAGTCGTTAGGATTTCGTCCCAAAGAGGCTCCCAGTGTCAAAAAATTGCCGATAACCTTCGAGGAGGCATACAATGGAGCTGTGCGCAAAGTCATGTTCAAGAAAAAATATTTGTGTGGCGATGGGAGTTCAATGGAAGAGCGAGATCATGTTCTCACCGTCGAGATTCCTCGTGGGGCTGAGGAGGGAATGGAGTTTAATTTCCCTAGTGAAGGGGATCAGCATCCAAACATGCAACCAGGTTATAGTACATTTCAGACTTTTATGCCGAAAGTAATTAATGGGAAAATGCTTTGTTGAATTTTAATAAATGCGCCTTTATAGCGGACGTGATTTTCAAAGTGCAGCTTCAGCCTCACCCAGTGTACAAACGGGAGGGAAATGACTTGATAATGGTGGTCACAGTCAACCTCTACGAAGCTCTGTGTGGGGTCGTGATTCCCGTGAATATGCTAGACGGCCGTTTCTTCCGAGTTTATAACGTGCACCTGGTTCAACCCGGCTACGAAAAGGTTATCAAAGGAGAAGGCATGCCCATTTTAGACGACCCCGGTATAAATATAAAGTGACGTTCTGTAGTTATTATAGACAATTTGACTTATTTTTATGTACCTATATATCACGTTCAAATATACTGTGGTGTGTAGGTCAGAAAGGCGATCTAATCATTCGATTCAAAGTCCGCTACCCGAATAAGCTCAATCAAACTCAGAAGAAGCAATTGAAAGATGCGCTAGATCCGCTTCTCCAAGGACAGGGCCCCAACAGCTACGACCGTCGACCGCCAGCGACACAGACAATTCCGAAAAAGTGTATTTGCCCCGAGAAAGAGGAAGAGCCTAATCCTACTGCAGATAAAAAGATCAACGATGGATGAATATTTTTTGATGCCAATATAATAATAATGAAAGACACGTGTGAATTTAAGCATTCAATTATTTAGAGCATGAAAATCATGATGCAGTCAAATGTATCTCATTAAGTCCGTTAGATAATATGTAATTGAATATTTACGCACTAATAAAAATGAATCGCATTTGAAAAATCAGTCACTTTATTTTTCGCTATAAAAATATTTCGCTAAGCTTATCATGCTTTCTAAGGATTACAGATTTATTTTTTAATTACATAGTAAAGTTTAATTGCATATTAAAATTGTGCGTAAATATAGAAAAGAAAACTAATACATACATTCAAAACCCATTTATCGATCCCCCGCCATTACATGCCTGTCAAAACAACGTATTCATATTCTTGAATGCAAAAAATTGTTTCTAGAAATATGTAGCTATTAAAACAGGCCACGCGGAAGTAAAAGTATCCATTTACCCCAAACCGCAATATGTGGCAGTCAAAGCTGCCGACTTTTCATTCACTTTGTCAGCATGAGGGCTTTCGAAGTTGCTTTCACCACGCTCTTCGAATATGTTAAAACATTAGTCCTTTTCAGTACGAACGTCCTTCCATACCGCATAAGTAAAGGCTGACACGACCTCAGAAACTTGCTCATTACTTTATTTTCAGACGCATCATTCCAATGATGCCTTTTCCACGACTTTATCACCTCGTTCCCTCGGACAAAAAGAAATCTCCCAATTTCTAAGAAGATACTCCACATGAACATGACAAGAAATGAGGTGAGAGACAAAGTCACTTTTACTAAAATATGGAGCTCGTTCCAATATCGAATGATGACAAAGTACTGATAAAACGCGACCAAACTGGCTATCACATTAAGAACTAAAATATACGGACCTGCAAAGCACAAGATATTTGCTTGTAATATCTGCAAAGCTCGAAAAATATGGCGAACGTTTTTTGTATCTTTCAAAACTTCGTCTGAAATAAGTTTCTTTGCTCCATTGCCAAATTTGAGCTCCTTTGTGTAAATTAAAATAAAATAGAAACCATAACTGAATATAAAGTATAGTAGCACGTACGTGGCGAGGCAGAGTGTGAATATAATGTAAACGTGAAATGCTATAATTGCGACTTTCACCGGAACGACAAAATATTCATGGGGGACTAAACTTCCCAAAAAGATGGCTTCTCTTGGCCATGAACAAGCGTATATGGATGTGAGGATGGCTGTAACCACCATGAAAATGAAAGTGGATGCGAGAAATGCATCGAGTACAATGTTCAGTTTGCTCTCGTTGGGCTTAAAATCGGGCATGAAGTTTCCTGCAAAGAAAGATGCCAATAGTCCGTTACAATTATAATGTGCAGACCTTCAAAAGAAAATTGGGGAAATTGTTTTGCTTACTTTGCATGTGCCGAAGAAAAATGAGGAGAGCATTCAAAACGATGCAAGTGTCTTTTGGGAAGAATACCCCTGTTGAATAAATTATGTCGAGTCCCACTCCGCCAAACCAAAAGCCCAAGGTGATATTTAGATAGCCAATTTTCTTCTCCAGATACAGTTCCCGAATCCCGACAAGGGCTAGGAGACCCCATAACACGGCTGCGAAAAAGTTTCGCCGCGCCTTTGCTATGGATGTTTGGTCTACATAGAAGATGAGGGCTTTGTCATCAAAAACTAAAACGGTGGCAAAAAATATTTTTGAGATGCGAGTACAAATCGCTGATAAACGGTAAAATCTTGAGCTCAGCATATTTCGAAATGCCGACACATTCGTTTCCCCAATACTCTAGATTCACTAAGCTACTATAGTAGGACCTAAACGCGACCTTCAAATCTGCAGATTCAGAGTAGTAACTGATGCGACAGAGAAGTCAGAATGCTTTTGCATTGAGTCGTCACTTTTAATTTGAAAAGATGGGTCGCGGCTTATCACCTACTTGTATGAAATTACATGTGTATGCGTATGCGTTTATTTTTGTGCAGTAAGTCTACATAGTTTATAGTATGAAATTTGTAACCGACCTTGCTTATTATCGTTTCTTTCCTGTCATTGTGCTATAAATGCTTTTCAGATTGGAGCGAAAAAGGATAGTTTACGTACTACTTCATTGAGTGCTATGGACGTTTATGGGTCTATGTAAAGGTTATCCAAAGGCCACTCTTAAATATGACAAGAAAATGAATAGCCTAGGAAAAAGGTCGAGCTACTGATGATTGAAAATAAGGCCAGATCTATCAAATACAAAAACCATGCTATGTATCTATCAAATAGACACAGCTAATTTCATCTTACATTTCAAGTTATCAAACTACCGAATATTTATTCTAAAGATAAAGTGCCTAATTATTTTAGATGCTTTTACCACTTAAATCAAAATACTCAAGGTTAATAAGATTAAATTTATTTTACAAAAAGTACCTGTGGTTTGGTTCGGTTTCAAATCAGCAAAAAAGAAATTCAACATACCATGGAGTTCATGGCAAGGACGAATTATAGTATGTATCTCAACCTTCGAATCATTACACAACGACTTGTAATGAGTTTTCGTTATTGGTATTTTGCATTCAAATAGGTTAGGAGTGGCATGCAAAGTTTGGCATGTTTTCATGTGCGCATTAATAATATAGGTATTTATAAAAATTAAAAGTTGTATTTTTTAAAGAAGTAAATGTCAGAAAAAGATGAATTGTGATGGTTAATATCCTTGTGAAATGATTAACCTACATTAATCTATTGTAGATAGATGGCTAATGAGGTAATCTTATCGCTTTGCCATGAGGAGGGCACGGAACGTTCCACGTACCACACCCCTAAAGAAATTGAAGACGCTAACTCTTCTCAGAACATACTGTGTTCCATACGCAATTAAAATTGGTCGACAGGAGCGTTGAAATTTTTTCATTACCACTCCCATATTTTCATCAGTCGCGTTTCCCCACGTTCCCCTGCTCCACGAGTTGATTACTTTGTTTCCTTTTGCAAATAGGAATCTTCCCAGCTCAAGGATAATCGTCCATGAGCAAGTCACCAGGACATCCATAAGGGCAAGTAAGGCAATTATGAGAGTCTCCAAATTGTGCGAATATTTAATCAGGACGAAATTGAGATAAATGGCTGCCAACATGAAAAGCGCATTACTAAAGACCAGATACACACCAAAGAGCTCCATAATGTACGAATTCAAAATTTGGAGGGATCTAAAAGTATGAATTATATTTTTTGGAATTCGAAGTTGGTCCTGAGTCAGGTACTTCCGAGTACCTTGGCGGATGCGTAGCTCCTTTGTAAAGATCAAGATTGTGTAGACTCCGTACGTCAAAAGCAGGATGGTCAATACTGACAAACTTGCCTCAGCGACAATGATCGCATACGTGTGATAGCAGATAACTAAAAGTCGACAGGGAAAGTAAAAATACTCTTCTGGAATCAACTGTCCCAGAAATAGTGGACCTCTTGGTTGGAAAATGATGATTGGAAGAAGCATGATTGGAAGAGCGCACAAAGATGCCAAGAAAACAAAAATAGAGGCATCGAACATCTTGTTGAACTTACTCCGGTTGGGGTTAAGTTCAGGAGTGTATTTTGCTAAATAATGGAAAAAATACGGTTTCAACTCCAAAAAGATAGTTTCATTTCAATGTAAACATAATATTGTAATACAGCTTAATTACCATGAATGTACCGGATGAATTGGAGAGTACCATTGTGGGCTACAAGGTAATCATCAGAGAAGAAACGGTTGACTGAAAAGGTCGTCATGAGTAAAAGTCCTCCAAAGGTGAACGCAATCGCCAGATTCAAGTTATCCAAGTCTCTCTGCTTGTACAACCTGAAGAGGCAAACGGGCATTGCACATGCCCAGAATATGTACAGATAGAAATTCCGTCTAATTTTTGGATATAGCTCAAGGTCAATTCGAAACAGCAAGATTTTCTCATCCCAGACCAAAGGCGAAGCGGACAGGAACCCAGAAATTTTTGAGGCTTTTGATAACATTTTGTAGTAGAGCAAACTCAACATTTTGACTTTTCTCTTACAAACCAATGTGCATAATACAATGACTTGAAACAAAAAAATTAAAGAGTAACGAACTCAACTAAGGAATAAGAATCGACGTCATTAAAAACAAACCAGGTGCATAACGTCAGAAAATCAACCTTGTATGTACCTATCTAAATATTGGAGGATTTGACAAATGGACCCACGGGGAAAGTTTGCATATTGAGAATAAAGGAAATAACAAAATTAAAAGATTTTTAAAACTGTTAAAAAAGTTTATAAATGCGATCGATATTTGTTGCATAATCAAGCTCGTCATTTTAACTAAGCATTGACATGGGTAATGGGGATAAATTATTGCAAATTAGATTGCAAACAAGCAAAGGTCGTTGGTCAAATTCGATCATTTGGAATGATTATTATGAGTGATTATGGAATCATTTTAACACATAATTGATAATGAATAAAAATTATTTTATTTCTCTCAACTGTACTCAAACATCAAGGCTGTTATAATATATTAAAAGTCATTTGATGTGAACTACTTAATAGCAGTACTTTTGTTAAAATGAACTCCCCTGCAAACTCATACATACTTCAAGGCACAAATCGTCTTAATCGTTTTACAATTTACATGCGACACCTTGAAATTGTCATCATCTTTTGCGGACAATAATATCAAAAAGTGAAGAAACTCACTCGTCATTTATTACCATTATCGTCCGATAAACCAAATATGAACGTTCTCAAGTAACCCCACAAACATTCTTTACTATGTAACGCAACATAAAATATCATAGAAACTACTTTGTGGTAAGCAGTGCTCTGCAAGTGCCCCTTACAACACCCCGACAAAATGTGAGCGAGCTAACCCTTTTCAAAACGAACTGTGTTCCATACGACACTAAAATGGGCCTGCAGGACCGACGAAACTTCTTTACGTACAATTTCTTGCCTTCTCTATTCAGCCTACTCCATGATCTCAACACCTGACTACCTTTCGTGAATAATAACCTGCCAAACTCGAGAACAAACATCCAGACTCCTAATACAATCGCATTTCCCACTAGTAACGCTGCCTTGTTCAAAAGATTTAAATTTTCCCAATATCGAATTAACACAAAGGTGATATATATCGCGGCACCCATGCAGATCGAATTTCCAAGGAGTATTAAAGGCCCGTAGAAAGACATCGTAATTGTATGCAACACCTGGAAGGCCCTAAAAACTGTAACAATATTTTCTACAGATCGTAACGAATCAGTGGTCATATATTGGTTCTGTCGTCTTCCCAGACGAAGCTCTTGAATAAATACCCGAGCTATTATAAAGACATAGCTTAGTACGCAAACAAAGTAAACTGAAACGCAGACTAGCATTGAATCAGTGGTCATATATTGGTTCTGTCGTCTTCCCAGACGAAGCTCTTGAATAAATACCCGAGCTATTATAAAGACATAGCTTAGTACGCAAACAAAGTAAACTGAAATGCAGACTAGCATAAGTGTTAAGGTATAGGCATGAAATAATATGACTAAAATTCCAAACGGTACATAATAGAAATATTTTTCTGGAATTATCTTGCCCAAAAATATAGCTCCTCTGGGGTCATATATTGCAACTAGAATGATGAGAATGTCCAAAAGTACCAAATGGCATACAGCAAGTCCAAGGATTACCTCAAAAATTTTGTTTGTTTTACTCCGATCTGGATTGTAGTTGGGCATAAAGTTTGCTGAAAGACAGTTAAAATAACACGTACAGCTTTAAAATCCCTTTTTATCTCCATCGATGGATTTTAATTTACCATGCAGAGATCTGGAGAAGGCCAATATTCCGTTGAGGGTGTTGCAAAATTCCACTGGAGAAAAGTAGCTAGCACCATAGACTATCACCATGTACATTCCACCGAAATAATAAGCCATGGTCAAGTTAAACACTTGCAGGTCCTTCTGTTGCCACATGCTGCGTAAGCAAAATGCCATTACCACAGCCCAGAATATCAATAGGCTCAAATTCCACTTCATTTTTGAGTGAAGAGATGTGTCGAGTTGGAGAAGCATGCTCTTCTTGTCGTACACCAACGCAGTCGATCCCAATTTCCATGAGAGTTTGGAAATGATTTCTAAAAATTTGTACAATCTATTGCTAAACATGCTTATTCCACTGCATTTACCACCCAATGACTCCAATGATCAAGTTAAACCCAGCCAAATTGGCATAAGTCAATTCTTTCGTGTAATTAGTATGTAACTTGTAATTTATAACAAAAAAGGATTGACAAAACAAGTTGGACCCAATATTTTCCTATTATGTATATAAATCCACCCCGGAAAAGACATTCGTCCGTGAGCATGCAACGAGATTTGTTGTCTGTAATTTTTGAAGCCAAATATAGCATTTTTTCAAGCATCGATTTTATGAAAATTAAGTTCCATCCAATTCCTTCTTTCTCTGTAAGACAATAAATTTTTAATAAGAAACATAAATTAGAACTACAGTCCAACTGGGATATGTATATGTATAATATAGTCGTGCATGACCTTTTGGGGGTTTATGTAGTATGCAAGAACTAAAATTAGAATCAAACATTGATTTGTAAATGATTCTTTTCTTTGTTACGCGCAGACTTTTAACCGGAGATCGAAAAGGAGGATATGAAATGTCAAAATATCACGAAATATACGAAATGTTTCCACCCACTCATTTAAAATGAAAAAAGTCTAAACTCACTTTGATATTCTCCTCAAACTCACCTTGATCCTTGTGTGCTAGTAATTTCTTTAATTTATGACCCGCTAAGGATGCAAAAGGGGCTTTTGAAAGAATTTTATTCTAGATAAGCTCAAGTATTTTAAGGATTTTTACTTTCATAACAGGTATTTTTTCAATTTCCTTCAATTATAATAACCAGTCATCTTTTCCAACATGAAGTGAGACTTTTCAATTAGAAATCAAACAAGACAAGTCATTTTTAATAAACAGGAAATTTAAATATGGGCATTTGTAGACACGTTAAAATGAAATAAATGCCACATGAATTCAATAAGTAATGCCCATCCAACTCTTACTATATACATATAAGTACTTAGTTAATGATAAATACGTATGGGTATTTTTTACGTATGGAATTTATTTCATTTACACACATATTATCATACATACAGCTATATACGTATGTCATCTAAAATCGCTACAAAGTTATGTAATAAAAACGTTATGCGATCATTATAAGACTTACAAATCATGACATGTTACACAAAAGTTATAATTTTCATGTACAATTTGTACAAACCAACTAGAAAAGGTAAGGTAAAGTTAAGGTTCTGTATTGTAAAATATCACAACGAAAAGCACATAAAAACTTGCAACGCTTAAGTTTTTTTGTAAAGCAAGATGGTGAAGAGATACTATTACCACTGACTTTTGAATAATGGAGTGAGCAATTGCATAATTGCATATATGATAAATACGTATGGGTATTTTTTACGTATGGAATTTATTTCATTTACACACATATTATCATGCATACAGTTATATATGTCATCTAAAATCGCTACAAAGTCATGTAATAAAAACGTTATGCGATCATTATAAGACTTACAAATCATGATTTGTTACACAAAAGTTATAATTTTCATGTACAATTTGTACAAACCAACTAGAAAAGATAAGGTAAAGTTAAGGTTCTGTATAGTAAAATATCACAACGAAAAGCACATAAAAACTATTGCAACGCTTTAGTTTTTTTTGTAAAGCAAGATGGTGAAGAGATACTATTACCACTGACTTTTGAATAATGGAGTGAGCAATTGCATAATTGCATATATAGAATACAAAATGGTTTTTTGAAGAATAAATTACAAAATATTGAGATTCGCTTGAATTATTTATCTTAAATAACACCATCGTGTCGTGATCTACTTAATGTATGGCTCCTCAAGTCAAGCTCAAAAATCTTAGGCATTTGTCTATTTCAACTTACTTGGGCATCTAATGTATTTAGAAGCTTGAAAAATGAACACGATTTTTTTCGAGATAAATTACACTTCACGCGACTTTCTGGCATTTATAAAAATACAAGCGAGTGCCACTATCGACAATAGCCACTGGAGGTGAAAAATGAAAGTGCTTCCTGAGGACGACATGACAGCGGAAGAGAGATGAGGTCTGTATAAACCTAAAATTGG
>JAHZMY010002261.1:0-11905 GCA_027743915.1 Seira sanloemensis | reverse complement strand
ATCAACACTGTCGATTTTTTGTGACAGCAGCTTTATAGAAGATGATGCCGTGATCCCATTTTCAATTGCGGTTTGTATGGCTCTAAGAACATTATTGTCTAATTGTACACCTTCGATAGACGAGTTAATTGGATTGTTAAAAACACTAGCTTGCAGGTTTGTTTCAAAATCACTGTTTGTCTCCATATTACCCGGTTGTTCAGGGACTTTGTTATTAGTTGGATTTTTTGGAGAATGTAAGACCATTTTTACTGTTTGTGGTGTGGTTAAAGGTTCTTTTGTTCGTCCTACTTGGGATTTTTATTTGTGGATACGAGTGTTTCTGGGAGCTGCAAGTAGACTATGACCAAACACCTTGAAAGACAAAACAGGTATGAAAGACAAAACAGGTCTATACAACAATCTAACAAACTATATCGTCCACATCAAGAAAAAATATTGGTAATTAGAGGAAGAACAAATCCAGCATCCAGTGGTCAAGTTTTTTTTAAAAATTCATTAGATTTTAAAATAACAAATTTAAACAATTTTTCAAATTTAGCTTCGTGGAATTGTTTTTAAATTTGGGAGGCTTGAATGCATTAATTGATAGAAAAAACCCGCATCATTTTATCTTCATACATTTTTTCTCAAATTTTGAATTAAATTGCTTTAAGGAGGGCTTCAGATTGGCAATTGCCAAATTCTCTGGGGTTCAGCGGAAAATTTACTCGCGATGACGTCAGACCGAGTAAAATTTATTCGGTTGAGCACATGTAGTTTCAAAAATAAACATTTCCATAGCTGCGTTTAGCCGAACGCCAATAATACAGTTGACCTTTGACCTTATTTACCTGATATCATATACGCCTTGAGCAAATTGAAACCAAATAGTTGGAAGGTACAGGCTCCAGGATGAAAACCCCTCTGCGATTACCTTCAATAAAAGTTATAAAATTTTCAGGTTTTTGTGTAAAGCGTACGGAAATCAAAAAATTTGACCAGAATCGACATTTCATTTCATATTTGTCTCGACTTGACTAGCACTTGATGAAACCCTTATGTTATTTTGACAGTTTCAGGAATTGTCTTGAGGAGTTCTCCTTGCACTGGCCTTTGTTCGGGCACGACACGCCGCAGGACTACATCAGGGCTAGGGATTTTGCCGTTAATTTTTGCAATTTGAGGAATACCCCTCTGCGATTACCTTCAATAAAAGTTATAAAATTTTCAGGTTTTTGTGTAAAGCGTACGGAAATCAAAAAATTTGACCAGAATCGACATTTCAATTCATATTTGTCTTGACTTGACAAGTATTTGATGAAACTCCTATGTTATTTTGACAGTTTCAGGAATTGTCTACGGGAGTTCTCCTTGCACTGGCCTTTGTTCGGGCACGACACGCCGCAGGACTACATCAGGGCTAGGGATTTTGGCGTAAATTTTTGTAATTTGAGGAAACTCCACGTGAGCGGCTGGACGGCGCCTGATGACGACTTCCTAATGATTTGGGATGTCTGCAGGGGACTGAGGGAGGTGGTGCTGGAGGAGTGTTTGAATCTAACGGACTGGGGTATTTTGGGACCCGTACAATTGCTAGGAAGACCGGCCATTATGGGTTTAGAAGGTAGTTTTTCAATCTAATGAAAATGTTATTAGGAAATAGCTTGACCAGATTGGTTTAATTTATGTTGTATGCATTTTGAGCGAAATCGTAACGAATTTATAACGATATCGTAACGAGTTCGGGACAAAATCAGGGACGAACCTACACTATACAGAATATTCATTAAATTTGGGAAAAATTGGTGGCATATGTTTATAACGGAATTTATTTTACAGATCTGAAAAGATTAGAGATCCGCAACAAGAATAACCCTGGCTTCATCACGGACGCCTGCTTCGAGCAAGCATTTCAGCACATGAGGCTGTCGCAATTTGTTTGCGAGTCATTCCACGTAAGTCCAAGAGAATATCGACCGTGATTATGGAAAAATGGGTATTTGATTTTGTTTTACTCATACATCATGGGTTATATTCCGGGTCGATATAAAACTTTATGAATAACGTTTTGAACCATATATCCAAATGCAAGTCAAATAATACCGAAGGATATAAATAAATAATAATGAAGGAACGACTCCAATCTTTTTTCTTGAAGGTGACCATCAACGGCTACGAGTACCTGAAGGGAAGCCTATTCTCCTCTAGCATTCGGCGACTCCCAGTTCCACACACTCTTCCACGGGGCATCGTCACAAACGAAGAGTTTGCGCTTTTCGTGGCTCGGCAGTTCCCAAATGTCATCCTCTAGCTTATTGACAAACACCGTGGTACATAAATACATATCGTCACTGTGCCCTGCAATAGCATAAATTCCTTTTTTCATATCAATAAATGCACCAATTCCCTTTTTGAAGATAGGTAAAGGCACTGACTCCTATGTATACCTTTACCTTGGAGTTAGTGCCTTTACCTGCCTGCAAAAAAATGAATTGATGCGTTTACTCGTCTGCAAGAAAAGAATTGATGCTATTGCAGGGAACGGCGACGATATGTATACATTTATTAATCGCGCAGTTCCTTGCTAACTAAAATGATGAAGCGTGTTACTATTTATGGCGTCAAATTTATAAAAACAAATCCGAGAATCTCAATAAAACATGTAGGTACGAAGACTACTTTGGCTTAAAATTTGCATTAAAAATTCAATTCTAGGTTTTGCCGGACTCTGCAGATAATAATCTGCTCAATTCTAAGCAATTAATTCTAGATACCAGGTTTAAAGTTTTTAAAGGAGGTTGAAGAGACTGGTATTAGCGCCCGGGGAAAGTCTTGTGAAGTGAGTCGGCAGAAAAACTCCGGAAAGAACCTGTTACTTACATATATATTAGTGTAACAACTAAGCTAAATACCAATTGCTGAAAGGCGGGAGCTTCCCCAATTTCTCGAATCAATAGATCTGCGAACTGCTGTCCTAATCAAATCTTAAATCAAGTCTTAAATGTCCAAAAGCGGCCAAGTCGTCTGCAGTCTGTACTACCTTATTTGTCTCACAATACCCCCGGCCAATTTTACATTGTGGATATGGCATTGGAGTTTGATCAGATTTGGGCTGCTAGGTTTGTAGACGTCCAAAATGGTATGTACCGGATTCCACTGGCGCTCTTCAATGCAGCTTTCCCAGCTTTCCTTTAATGCCCCACACATTTTCCGTCACAAACTCACAATGACTTTCAAAAGCAACAATTACTAAAACATGTGCTATAGTTTATGGGAAACGGCCCACCTTCCCCCAAATTCCTGCAGCCTTTGTCTGCGAAGAACTTTTGGGGTTGTTTCACAGTGCTCCTAACAATAGAGTTTTCCCCACTTTTAAGATCATGCGTATGAGATTGGAGTTTTTTGTCTAGTTTTTGGACAGCTAGGTTTTGGACGTCCAAAGTGGAATTAGCCGGTAGATAACAAATGTAAAATATCCCCGCTAATATTGCATGTTTATTTTAACTTTTTTTTCATTTATTGCATTATGCTAATTATTCCAACACTACCGCTAATATTGCAATGCCTTTTCCACATGCAACCATTTCCCCAGTTTTCACAACGTCAAAAATCAAATCAAAAAGTTTAAAAATGCTGGTAACGCAAAATTTGCATGCAAAAAAGATGTCGCACATCCAAGTAATATTTCTAAAACTCACAGAAAGTGTGTGTCTACCAATCGGATATCACTTTGATCGCGAATTTTATACAAACATTTAATATTTTATGTCGCATTGCAAATGCAACTTTTTCAATTATGGCAAGTCCGATCAGAGTTTTATCGGGGTGTAACGACCAACGGTATGTACATGCGTACATGTGAGTCCTACTTCTTCAAGACTTCAACTAAATCGAAAATGCTCAACTTTGTTGTTGCTTCTGGTGTATCAAAACTCGGAAAATTTATTATTATTATAATTATTATTGTCTCTTTATTCGATCGCAGTTAGCTTAGTTACAAAATCAAGAGAATACAAGCTAACGGCGTTAAAGACCTTACATATCCTTTAAAAATTCTGATCTGATTAGCTTGCCATTTAATAAAAAAGGTGTTTATAAAACGGGAAGGCTGCCTCTTATCTGATAAATTAGGCAAAAGATAGTTAACACATTTTTAAACTCTAACTGCAATTTAAGAAGCTAAAAAGTATAAGTATGTAACTGTATTTTTATTTCCACACTTTGCTCTTTTGAAAAGTTAATGTCAATCATACCAAAAAAAATATTGCTAGAACGGTTGAGCGTCTCACGGTGAAGCTACATTGCCGCCATTTCGTTTGACTCCGTCGGCATTTCACCGAGGAGCTCCCCGTCCTCACATTGCGCAGGGCCCGGCTGTAAGTTTCCTCCGAGCATTAAGCGGTCTTGCGTGAATCCCTCTGGGAGAAAACGCTCCCACAAGAATTTGATAATCATCATGACATCGGTGCTTTGCGTGTCACAAGCGGCAAACCCTGGAGTCTGGGCGAACTGACGGCGACGATTGGCCACCAGACATTCATTGATCGCGTATGCTGAAAACAAGTATAATAAAGAAAAGGAGCGTTAATAACTTTGAAGAGAAAGACAAATTCTCCTGTGAAGATTTGCTCCATGTCACGTTCCATTGAAAATGCCATTTTGGACGTCCAAAAACCTAGCTGCCCAAAAAATGTTGAAAACTCTAGTGCCATATACACAATGTAAAAAGTGGGAAAAGTAGTGTTGGAGTCGGGGAATAACTAAAATTTTTTATTTACCGGTAAATACCGGTATTTACCATTTTGGACGTCCAAAACCTAGCTACCCAAAACTGTCCAAAACTTCAGTGCCATATACACAATTTAAAAAACGGGAAAAACTCAATGGCTGGGGGCATTGTAAGACAAATAATACAATGCATACATTGTACGTTTTGGGCAGTTTAAGGTGGTTTTTGGACATTTCCTGGGAAAAACGTTTTTCCCATCGCATTTCGAAAAACCTGTGGCTGGGGAGAACCCCAACGCTGGGGAAAACCGTAATGCCTGGGGGTATTGTGAGTCAAATATTGTTCAATATGTTCAATATCCATTTAAAATGGTCCAAGTTAGTTGGGGGTGCATTGAGACTAGGTTTAGCAAACAAATCAGTAAATGAGTCGTAAGACATACGAGACCCAAACCGAAAATACTAAATAATGAGATATTCAAAATTAATGTAGATGGGCATATGGTGCAGTCTTATGTACAGTTGTAAATGCTTAAAATCATTGTCGTTTAGTAGTTTGTACGCTAACTGTAGCCTAAATCGATAAAAATCTTCTGTTTTTATTATTTTTTCATGGGTGTGGGCCTCCGTAATTTAGAAGGATTTCGAATAAATGCTTCAATTTCGACACTAGTAAAATGTTGATCTACGTTAACTGATGGTTTTGAAGGGGAAAGAATTTGTTTTGAAGTTCAAAATGAAAATGAGAAAACATTTTAACTGATGCACTTTAATACTAAATTTACATCTACTTTTTTGCAAATTAGGCGGTTTATGTGAATCACCTCCGAAAAAAGTTTTCACGAACATTGCATAATCCTTTTCTCAGTCTTAAAATTCTATAAATAAACATACTCTCAAGGTCATGACTTATGACCTTGTAATTTAGTATGCGAATTCATGATTATTTTTTACTAATCATTTATAAATTAGGATAAAGTTGGAATTGTGAAAACCTATATCACCGGTAAAATCCTTAACCCCTAACGGGCAGTACAAAGCTGATTGGGGCATTATGAGACGCCATACAACACACTTGGCAAGAGATGGTTTTTGGGAATTAAAAAACATTTTCCATTCTAACAGGAAAACCGTTTTGAGTAGGAAATACCCAAAATTTGGATTTTTTGGACTATTCCACGTCAAAATTGTTGTTCATATCATACGGGAAAATCCCTTTTGTTGGGAAAAACTCAGACACTAGTACTACGTACAAAATGTACTTAAAAATGTGAATTTACCTTTGAATATCCTCGCTTCCTCTTCGTCGCACGCCTGCTTCTCTGCGTCGTTTCCGCGAATTTTGTTGACCTGGCGTCTCATGGTGACCAAAGCCTGTGCTTCTCTCTGAATCTGAAAGCCCCAATTCGATTAGATATAGATAACTTGGGTCGAACTCGAGGAAACTTGTAAATTCGTATGAACCGGTAAATTCCGGTGAACACAATAATTGACGTCCAGAAGCTAACTGCCCAAAACCTCGAATGCTCCAATGCCATATTACAACATAAAAAGTGGGGAAAACTCTGTAAAAAGTGGGGAAAACTCTATAAAAAGTGGGGAAAACTCTGTAAAAAGTGGAGGAAAACTCTGTAAAAAGTGGCTGGGCATTAAGAGACGAACAATGTAATCAATTCAGTGGATATTTTTGGCAGCTCTGGGGAATTTAAACTTTTTTCTGTGAGAAAATCTCTAAATCCAGCAGTAATGATACTATTTTTTAGTCGGGGAAAAAACTTAAATTGGTATTTACCGGTGAACACAGGTATTTACCATTTTGGACGTCCAAAAACTAACTGCCCAAAACTGTTCAAAACTTTAGTGCCATATGCACAATGTAAAAAGTGGGAAATACTCAATGGCTGGGGGCATTGTGAGACAAATAATGTAATGCATACAATGTACGTTTTGATCAGTTTAAGGCAGTTTTGGACATTTCCCGGGAAAAAGTTTTTCCCACTGGGAATAACCTGTGCCTGGGGAAAATCCCAACGCTAAATTTTTTAAAAACAACACACACGCACATTTTGACACTTCTTTTGACAATTTTAAATAACAAAATGGAGAAAAGAATTCACTTACATGGATTCTTCGTTTAGCATCTATTTTCTTAAGCCTGTGTTTATCCGCATCGCGTATTGGAAGCGAGTCAATGTACCCGTCACAGTCGTACATAATGTGCAGAAGAAAATGGGGCAACTGGGACATGGCTGCTATTTTTTTCCAAAAAAATGAATTCAGAGATATTACCACGACGTTGAAGAAAAGTCGAATGAAGATAATTTCAAATGTACGAGAGGTTTTTGCCTGAATCATTTTTTCGTTGTTCGTGGGAAAATATTCTTCCTCCAATGCTTACCCTTATTTGGAAACCCTTGCATAAGTCTTCCAGAGTTATAGCTGCACTCACAATGCATTGCTGCATGAAAATCAAAAATGATCATAATCACCGATATGAAAACGGGGGAAATGGTTGCACGTCGAATGCCTCTGTGTGAAAAGACATTGCACTATTAGCGGGAGTGTTGGAAACGGAAAAAAACTCCCAAATTGGTATCTACCGTCTAATACCACTGTTGACGTCCAAAACCTTGCTTTCCACAAACTGGACAAAATGCCAGTGCCATATATGTACAAAATCTAAGAAGGGGGGAAAACTTTGGTGCAAGAAGTAAATATTCTGAGACGAATAAACCCTGCAAGCAGACAATAGTAAAAGGCCGACTTTGGTGACAAATGTTTTTCTATTTAATTTCATTTCAAATTCGAGCAGAAAAAATACGTCATCAATTTACCATTCATTTGGAATTCTAGTGAAAATGGGCGAATTGATGTGGGTATGGATGTAAGAAGGAGTTGACCGATTGAGCTGAAAATCAATAGGTGAATTACCTGTGTTCCACTGACAATACAATTTTCAATATTGTGAACACAATACTGAAAATCCCATTCAAAAATTCGAAGGCGTTCTCGAGTTATCGTGTCCACAGACCCACAGACGTACAGACGTACGGACATGCCAAAAACATAAATGACCTCCGAAGTCGGTCCTTAATAAAGTAATGCATGCAGTGGGTGTCATATAGGCAGTTTAAACATTCTCTTCTTTTTACCCGAGAAAAGTATTTTCCCACCACACTGGAAACAACCGGCGACTCGGAATTCTCTGGATGAAAATCCTAACACAACTAAACGCTCAATCAAGAATTATCCTTTCATCCCCAATTTTTGATGTATTTTCTGTATTTCCATGTAATTACTCTCAATTAGGTAATAAAGTGGCAACCGTCATCTTCAAAAGAGGATTTCCCGAAATAGACGCAGATTTTGGGTTCGTTTTCTGCGACCTTCGTTCATCTTCCCGTACGCATCCCTAAACAAACCGAATTCTAATGAAAAGGAGAGAGAAACGAATGAAGAGAATGCATGTCCTCATGTCTATGAGCATTGGAAAATTGGGGTGCTCCGCAGCTCATAGCTGATGGAAGGGGAAATTAAGAGTTAATCAATTGATCTTCATTGGATTTTATCCAGCAAAAGCACCATTTTTTAACAATTGCACAATGCAGCACTTGAATGAACAACCGCAAGTTCCTCGCGTACATGGGCTGCAGGAATCGGGAAAGTTGGGCCGTTTCCCATGAACTATAATAGCACGTTTTCGTAATTGTCGCTTTTGAAAGCCATTGTGAGTTTGTGACGGAAATGTTGGGACGTTGAAACGGCTGAAATTCCCACTAATATAACTACCTACCTATGGCAATCAAAGACCTTTAAGCAGAAGTACAAATTAAATTATGAAATTACAAAAAAAAACGATTTAATTTTTATTGGTACCCATTGAGTTGGCTCCGTGGCTGCGTAATATGACGTTCCATTGCGTTATGATTCAACCTTAAACTCCATGTGTACATTACCTTGAGCGGACTGCAAAGTATTGAAAAGGGCTATATTTACATATGTCGTCCAAATTCGACTTTACAAGCTCTTGGTTGATTTGCCCACAGAATTTCTGCGAAAACCAATTTTCTATGAATTGTAAGTCAGTATTTAAAACATAGCAAATTGTGTAATATATATAACAATTAGGTTGGTTTTCATCAGATGTCGTGTTTGAATTAAATGATCCAATAAATTGTTAACCGAAAAGTTTTTTGCTCCAACATTTGCACAAGAAGCATGGTAACCCCATATCTCATTACTAATTAGAATTTTTTTCGACCGTCAACGACAACGAATTACAGGATATATATTAGCAAGTTCCCAGTTCCCAGATCGCCTTGGGCACTCGACGACTCCCACTTCCACAAACATTCTCCGCCACACGTGGCAACTACAAAAACAATTAATTTGCTTTTTTTCTCTGTTTGCTTCAAATGTTTTCAAGTGTTATCTTCTAAGGAGGAAAAAGGCGTCCACAAAAATGCAGCAGGGGTGAGTTGCACTTTTTTAAAACTTAAGACACTGCGCAACTCTAAGCCTTTTATTAAAAAAATATTTCTCTCACAAATGCTGAGTTTGAAGTGTGTAGATACATAGCTCTTGGTCTTCCCTCTCCCTAATTGAGGAAGTGGGAAGTGAGTCGAGTCTTTTCTTCTAACAAAATATTCTCAAATGTCGTTTCAAGGACATTGGTACGTCTAAACACTTGTTTGCAAAAAAAGAATATGAATATTTAAGCAAATCTGACGAAGCAATAAAAAAACTACAAAAAAGGAGTCTTGATGGCAAGCTTACAAACGTTTTCGATTTCGTTGGGTTTTTTATGGCTGCATGTTTTTTTTCTACTGGAATGAGGAAATTTCCACTAATAAAAAATTTTCTGCTAAATGCATTTAATATTTGTCTCATAATGCCCCAGCTTCAGAGTTTTCCCAACGAGTTGTAAATATTCTTTGGAGTGCTGGAGTTTTGGGCAGTTAGAATTTGCCGTTTTTTTTGCTAAAACCGTTTTTTCCGCGACTGCTGGTAGTATTGCAACACTATTTCGAAATTTATGAATGGAAATATATTGACGTCCTTCGCAATCGGTAACGGCGTGGAAGTTGTTGGGCAAAATTTTTCCATGCGTAATTTTTTAAATAAATAATCTCCATTTATTTCAAAATAATTTTAACTGCCTTACTACCTTCATTGTATGCACTATGAAGCGTGAGCAATATTTTAGCAATTCGCCCCGAATTCCTTTCGACATTGCATGTTCCCACACAGTGCTACTTAAAAATTGACAAATCGGCGGAATTTCAAATCTGGAAGATAGGGATATGGTAACGGTAATAACGCGTTTAACTGACTTATTGTTTTAAAAATTTCACATTTCGACAGAAGCCTTGGTATGAGTTCAGTCTTAGCCCGAAGTTGTCGCGATTGATTCGACTTATTATTTGACTATCATTATCATTACCTGGTAAGATCTGTTTGCATATGCATAGTGCATAGGCAGCCAGAGTTGATGTCGTCTCTTTGTGGGTGGCCACTAGGATTTATTTTGGGATGTGATGGGAACTCATTAACAGCATTAACAGAATTGTTTGATGTTTTGATATCTCTCTGAGTGTCCTGCAGAGAGGCAAGAGGTTTTTTTTATAAAAAAAACTTCGGCTCAATTTGTCCGGGGTGACTCATCCCTTATTCATTTTGATTGTCATTCGTCATTAGCACTTCTGGCGCTTCACAGATGATTCCCACAAAGATGATTGCCAAATGACACGACTGCCACTGGGATGATTGCCACCCGAGATGATTACCTCTTGGATGATTCCCACCTAACCTAACCTGACCTAACATAGGAAAAGTGGGAATCGTGTCCAGTGGGAATCTTCTCAGGTGGCAATCCTCCCGGATGGCAATCATCCAAGTCGCAATCATCTCGGGTGGCAATCATCTTTGTGGGAGCCATCTTGTCACCCTTCTGTCTGGAGACAGGGAAGTATAGCATTGTTATGATCCATATTAAAAGTAAGCGGAATGACAAAGGAAGAAAAAATTAAAAATGTTTTACTTAAAACTTCTTAATATTAAGTTTAGGGTTTTTAGCCCAAGTCTGGGTTAGGGTTTTTATGAGGCATTACATATATCCAAGAACACAAACGTTATATGTATATTGTAGGGTTGGAATCGGGGGAAAACTAATATTGGTATTTACCATTTTTGATGTCCAAAACCTAGCTGCCAAAAAACTGTCCAAAACTCCAGTTCCGTATATAGGGTGTTTCAAGGATTTCGCTCATTTTGTAACTAGTAACTACGAGTTTTACAGCCACGTTCTGCATAACGTGATTCAAATTTTTTTCTGTTACTCTAATGTCACTATATAGATATTTTCCTATAACAAAGCATGAAAAGAATTTCAAAATTTTGGAGAACCGTGGTGTACACCAAGAAATAAATTTTAACTACAAAAAGTAATTGTAAAGCTCAGTTTGCACGTCAATTTTAGTTGTACTAAAATGATAGAGCGACATCTTTGAAACACTCTGTACTTAATGTAAAAAGTGGAAAAAACTCAATGGCTGGGGGCATTGTGCGACAAATAATGTAATCCATTACAGTGTACCTTGTGGACAGTTTTAGGCAGTTTTGGAGCTGGCTCATTGTATTCGAACTGATGGGCGACTTGCAACTTGTCCCGTATACTTATGGGGATTGCAGTGGAATGTTTCTAATCGCCCCAAATCCTTAAGGATGCAGCTGGCCCACCCTGAAAAAACAATTTGGCATCGTTTGGCAAAATACAAGCATGATTCTAAAAAATCGAGCCATGGATTTTTCGTAAATTTTACAAAGTCTGGTTGATGACTGCTGAAATATGCTTTTGGTGTTATGCCTTTACAGATTGTCATCATTTTCAATGTCAACAATACATATACTCATGTCATGCCCATCCAACATCTCAGAAATCTCAAAAATCTGTTTACGCTCTCGCTTTCGTACTCAACGAGCCAAGGAAAATTAACTCGTACAGCTCTTCAGGGCATATGAGTCAATAGGTAGTTAAAGTTATGCGGTGTGAATTATGTAATGACTGAGCTCACAATGCCATGTGCTATCTTGGCCACAGCTACATAAATGCCTACAGCCTTTTTCTATAAAAGTGCATCAGAATCACCTTTGCGCATGCACGCGGCTTGGGTAATTAGGCACGCTAGGTGAAGTT
>JAHZMY010002260.1:0-10378 GCA_027743915.1 Seira sanloemensis | reverse complement strand
ATTAGACAAGCGGAAGCATTCAGACGGGGGGGGGGGAGTGTAATCAGCACTCTGTTATTTATTGGGTAAAAATGGATTTTTTATGGGAGAAAACAATGCTTTTTGTTAAACGTCCATGTGAGAGCCGATTGTTGATTTATACAGGTGCCTTTGCTGGGAGAGTTCAAGAAGCAGCTTTTGGCTAATTTGCATCTTTGTAATGTCTTTTAAATGTGATATACGAGCCTCCTCCTATGCAAATAGTTAAGAATCCTGAAATACGTCTTATGATTTTGAATAGGCACAACGATTGTGGAACCTAAGCCTACACAAACTGGTATGGGTACGGAAGAAAAGAAAAAAATGAAAGTTGGATGGATAAACACCGAGAGAGAGAGAGAAAGAGAGAGAGAGAGAGAGAGACAGTGAAATTTTCAATTTGAAATGTTGTAGTAATGTTTAGTTGAACTACAAAAATTTATGCAGCAACGATTTGCCTAATGAACAAGGAAGTAGACGGCCGATGCTTTTTAGTAAAATTATTTGTCTCTCAGGTAGTTCCTCAGCGAAAGTTGCCCAGGAGAACACGAAGCGAAAACATCTCACATCACCCCTTTTTCCGTAATTTGGACTTATTCAGTGGAAATAGTGAATTTCTTCGTCCCATGATTATCAGGGCGGATTTCAATTCTGGGGGTTGTTTGACACGTCATGAGATGGATGAATGCATGAGTTAGGGTGGATTGAACGAATTTTGAGAAGATATTAAAATCCGGACTTTTTACAAGTTTTTAATGATAGGATTTTTTTTTGCTGATTGTCCTTTTGCATGTATTTACGAAGAGTATTGTTTTCAAAAATTTCTTAGAAATCATGATTTTTACTTTTATCTAAAAATTCTTCCAAACCACCCAAGTTGATGCATTTCTCCATCTTTTGACATCTCGAACGACCCGCAGAATTGTGTGTAAAATTTGCGCACAAAAAATTAGGACGAAGGAATTCACCATTTCCGGAATAGTTTCAATATACGGGTAAGGGGGGTGATGTGAGATAATTTTTCACTTTGTATGTTCTCGAACAACGTTTCGACGAGGAAAAACTCGAGACACAAATAATTCACCGAAAAGCCATAGGCATCTACCTCCATCTTCATTAGACCAAAAGGTACTGTATATTTTTTTCCTATCACTATTTACTTAATTTTCGCTAATTCAAAGTTAAGCTATTCTCCACTTTTTCCGGCGTTTTGCCCATTCGGAGTACTTTTAAAGGAATGCGCCCAGTATTTGTTAACCCGGCCCAGTAATATAACCCGGCACGGGAGAAAATGAGTTTTTTCCCCGCAATTTACTTCTCACTTAATTTGCATTTTGATTCGAAACCTTAAGCCAGCAATTTCTAATTGCAGTTGTCAATGTAATCGTGAAAATGTCAATCAAATTGCCAAACATGTCAAATGCCCATGAAGCGGCAAAATAAGGCTAATTTGCTGTAAGCTATGGATTTCGGATTGAGCCTCTGTTTTTTAAACGTCCTTCCAATTCCTTGATGCCATTTCATGACCGTGTTTTTTTCCATTCTTGCTTCCACAACCCCCGTATGTTATTCTCCCTATTCAGTGAGAAGATCTATCTTAGATGGTAATGATTACTACAAAACATTACCTCGACCGTCACGACGGGTAGCCATTCCAGGATGTGAGAGATCCCACCAACAAAACTCTTATCAGTCAGACGAGACTAGGTCAAAGCTTAAATGCCGAGATTTTTTTTTGTTTCGCAACAGCAGCACCTTTCGCTCCCTCCGCCAAAGGACTAATGAGACATTATTTTGCCATTCCGAGTTCACCTATGCACCCTTCTCTCAGAGGAGAAAGAGAGACTGCTAAAAACGGAGAAATTTGCAAGACGGGTGCTTTTTTGTCATCGCCGTTTTTTCGCATTGAATCTGCATCATCTCTACCATTTAGCTATGTATATGGGAGGTATTGTCATGTAGTAAGTAGATTAAGGTATTCCAGCGCTTCTCCGCTCCGAGAGGAGCATCCTCTCAGATGGCTCCCGAGTTTTCTGCACAGGGTATCGGCGATCGGGGACATATACATAAATGAAGTTATTAATAATAATGGACGATGACCACTTCTCATTTGCACGTAATTTTGTTCAATTTGACTATTCCACAATTGTATTTAGTTTTTTTTTTGGAAAATGTACGTGGGTGTCCTGATTTACGTTTATGCATATGGGCATAGCTCCGTGTTCCGTGTAAACTTGGCCAAGATTTCGCTGCATATTTATATGTGTACATTCGTCATGGAACGTGACTCAGAGGCGAGGTCAGATTTAAGATTTCCCCATTATTTTTGTTTGGAAATCTCCCTACACACTCTGTGAATGAGGGCATGAGTCTGTGTTTATGAATGTATACATTGAAGATTTGAGCTTATCTTAGCTGTGGCAAACACCTATGATAAAGTTGGCTAAACTGATTGTTCAAGTACTTTGGGGGCAGCCACAAATTACGTAAAGCCTTGGGGCTGGGTGGGAGGATGGTCAGGTGATGGCGTGGCATTCAATATGCTAGTAAATGAGAAGAGCGTGAAATGCATGGGTGTGTGGTCGGAATCCTTTTTTGAGAGTTGCGCATTTCATGGACACTCCCTTTCACTGTTCATTCTAACATCGCTTAATGATAAACACTTTTGCATCTGTTCAGCACGAAACGCAACTTCCGGAGTCCATGGGAAGCAAATTAATTTGGAATGGGGAAAACCGGAAAAAATGACTTGTGAAAGGTAGTATTAAATATGCAGGCTGAGCTAATATTCAGGGATTGGCATTTCTTTTAGACGCGCATCTTCGGCTCCAATTGTCTTCAGTGAGGGAACACAATAGCCTCTACTTGAAAATGAACCTCTTTTCACCTCCAAATGGAGTAAATCATGTCTAGACAAATTTACATATCTAGGTGAATCAGTTATAACTACGTAAAAACGTAAGGAGCGCTTCCCCTACCGCAAAACCTGTTTGAAATAAGATTCGTCGCAAAACGCCAAGATGATGGCAGACGGTGCTAAATTCGAAAAACAAGCAAACGCCTGGCATCCTCATATAGCATCTTGACTTGCACTCCAACTCCATTGATTTCCCCCACAATATATTACGTATGCCAAAAAAAATATTCCGTACAAAGCCCATATTCACGTCAAAACATTATTACTAAGCAGCTTCTCTCAAACCATTCCCGCCACCATCACCTTCGCCTAAATATATCCCGTAATTTTACAAATATTGCAAACATATTGAAAACAACTAGAGTTTTAAAGGGATTGACACCACTTAAGAAATCCCACAAGGTTTGACCTGTTTCCCATTGTTTCATTATATTATTATGTGTAGATATCTCAGGAGGAAAAGGGGAACGGTGCTGACGGTGGCAGGAGAAAGTGTCACTCGAACATTCCCGAGAACTTGTTGCGTGGGCAATGACTCATGCTTTCTCTCTCTCTCTTACCTCTCTCTGCCACTCTCACGCGGACTTTCTCTTTTTGAAAAAGATGATCACAAAAGCACGTTTGCCTGGCTGGCTTCTGGAATGTTTGGATGAAAGACATATACATATATATATTATAGCGAAACTCGTTCACAAGCCAACTTTCTACGACTTCTCCTTCGACAAGAGTTGTTTTCGTGGAAGTGATAATTGTGAGATGTTTGTGAGTGGCTGGGGCACAAAAGCCCTCTTCAAGCGTCAAGACTCGCTACACAAAAAGTTGTGTCAAGCGGACACGAATCCCGTTTGATGGTGATGCTTGGATTTCCCCTTCCGATGAAAATGTTAAGAGGCTTCCTTTCTTCTTTTTGAGTATGTGAGTTTGGGAATGACGAATTTATTCATCCAAGGCTTCATTAGATTCGGTGAAAGGAGAAAGCAGTTTTCAATACCATGTATTGAATTAAATGCTTGTTTTTGTATTTTCATCCCAGCTATAATATTCCATGTATTTTTTTTTCGTGTGGATCATGTGAATTATGCCTGGTGGCTGGAGCTGAAGGAGGAGGAGGGAGGGGAAAAAACAAGTTTCTAATCCGATCATCACGATGCACGAGTTTAATCCTTGCTGTGATGTATGATGTAAGAGCTCTAGTCCGATTATGCTTTCAACGTAAGAAAATGTTCCAAGAAATCTATTTTCTCTCCCATAAACTTTCCCCAGTGGGGAGAAAAACATGAAGAAGAGGAAAAGAAGAGAGAGAGAAAAAAATAATAATATTTTGCAGCGAATGAAAATCCATACAGGATCCCATATGCCAGTTGGATTATAGTTGCGAAGGGTGAATATTCAATGTTCAATATGAAAAATCAGCGACATTTAATATCGTCAATAATGAGATTGAGCTCGGCTTTGACTAATGTAAGTAATATTTTTGCCAAATTAATTTGAGATTCGACGTTATATGTATTATTATTGCCTTTGCTCGAGTTGTTAGATGGGAGTGGGTTGGACGACTTTCGAGATTTGATTTGAAACTGTGAACTGAAGCCCACGTACATTTTACACTGTAATTTAATCAAGCCATCCACTTGCTCCTTTCCCTTGGAGGGAAAAAACTATGTGAGTAATTATTGAAAGGGGATTCGTTATTAAATTAGGCTGAACATTTTTTTCTACAACTTTTATTCCAACCTAAAGTCGATTTTCCCCGGGACATTACATACAGATAGAAATTTAACATCCCACACACATTTCATTCCCAAATTTTATTAACTTTTCTGCTTGCGTCGTTTCCTTCGAATGGCAAAACTATGTGTGTAATTAAGAGACGATTTGAAACTGGAATTACGTAACGGAAGTAATTACTTTTTTCTTAAGCCAAAGCATGTCGTATTAGGTAGCATGAAAGAAAAAAAAATAGTGCTTGACATATTAAGAAAGTTGTTGAAAGTCTCGGGAGGAAATTAATTACAATTTTTTTTGGCAAACTTGGTATTACTCACGCTCCATGAATTATTAAATGGAGCGGTGGAGTCGGATTCATTCCTGCAGCAAGGAGAGAAGTACACGAGAGCTTCTCCGTTGAATTAAATAAAACACGTGGGTTGTAGTGTAAAGAATGTAATTGACTAAACCTAATTTTGAATCAGGTAGATTTAAAATAATTACGTGTTACGAAAAAATATGCATGAGCATAAAAGTATATAGATTTTTTACTGTCGCCAGAAATAATGTTTACGTGTCATAATGTTGTGCCCTGTATGATCCTGTAGCTGGCAAATTAAATCATGCCCCGAATCTCATTACTTTAATATTGATCTGAAGTGCTGGTGAATGGTGAGATTTCTAATCGAATGTCGCATGAGTAATTCTCTCTCCCAGCTAGGAAACGAAAGGTATTATGTGTATGGTATATCTCCCAAAAAACGGTCGACAAAAAATGTGTATGCTCGACATAAAAAATAGCACTCGGAAAAGAGACAAATCAAATCTGTGGCTGTGCCGCCACACTGTCCTAAGTACATATGTACGAGTTGTAAATCAAAATTGGCCAGCTGCAGAGGATGAAAAAAATTTTTCACCAGCTCCTCGTCGGCATGAATTTAAAATTTTATTGTATGACATATACTTCTACAAGCAATCAAATTTTTAGTTTAACCTTTAGTTTAAGTTTTAGTTTAAGTTTTAAGTTTTGAATTTACAAAAAGGAATCACTTTTATCATCTTATCATAAATTTTTGTTAATTTTAAATCTCAGACAAACCTGTTGCGGAAACGTGCTTTATGTATTACCTTCTTCTTCTTGTATTTATCTTCGTGTTAGGAAGGAAGAAAAGAGTTCCCCAGCTTCAGGTGCCAAGTATTTTTACATGTCGTATTACACAGTGCTCGAGAAAATTTATAGATCGAGACGATGTAATCCTCTAAATGTTAGCTGCGTCTACTCAAGATTTTAGGGTGTCCAGCCAAACGCCAAAAAAATTATATTTAACATCTGCTAATTACATACTGCCCACACCCAATTTGAATTTGATTTGAAAAAAGATGATCTAAATTGCTAAGGTATTTAGTCATTTGCAAATAATTTACAAAAACAACATTTGTCCTTTATTTCTTGACACACGAGGCAATAAACTTGTTTTTTGGAGAAGTAGCATCCCGGAAAGATATTCCAATTTCCTCAGATGAAAAGAGAATTTTGTCAAGCTTGTTTTTTTATTAATATTTCCTTCTCACAAGTTTCCCATGTCTCCCCTCCGAGCCAGTTGAAGTTGAATTTGAGCTTTCTCTTCCGCATCCACCTGAGAAGAAAGTTGTGTTATGTCTTGTTTCGTCGGCCTTCGCATGTTGGAGATTTTCTTGCACACTGGCATTCATACCTGTGTTTTCTCATCGTCTCAGAACACACAATGGTGAGTATAGTGGGTGATGCAAAACGCAGAATGAAATGGAGAAAGTGGGCTATGTTTCTCTTCTTCAGAAAAAGGAGTTACGCAGGAAATTAGCTGAAGTGAGGAGGAAGGGATCAGAAATGATCAGAAGGAATACGCGTTCGCTCTGGGACAGGTCGTGAGATGGAATTAAGAAAAAGAGATTCATAAGAGAAATACATCTTTGATGTTTGCAGTTTTCATGTATGTATGTATGCGAAGCACTTCAGCTTCAGCTTTGTTTAGAGTAAGGCAGTTAATGTACTTTCGTCCGCAAATATGTTGGGAGAGAAAGTTTCGGAAGATTCTTTCTCAGCAGATTTAGGGGGTTGGATGGCCTTGAGTGCAAGTTCAAGGTTGAGGAAAAGTTTAGATTTGTGTGTAATGTTTATGAAATATGCATAGAGTTCCATAAAACAAGAAACTGGAGACAACTTTGTCCTTTGAGATAAAATATTTTGAGTTGTTGAGTTTACTTCACTTGATTTAATTAAAAAGTTAATTTTGGTAAAAATACATATACATATATGGCTTTTCGAAAATATGAAGTAGTATGTGAACATATTTTTAGCGTCTTTGAGATTTTTTTAAAAAATCTAACCCTTAACGCGCCAAGACGAATGAAAAAAGAATCAGCATTTGTATTGTAACATTTCATTCAAGCTTTTCAAGCAAAAAAATCAGACAAATTTATAAAAGGTCACCAATTCTTACACAAGGATATCTAACAAGGATTCTTAAGATATCTAACAATCGTCCTTTTTCAGCTTTGGTAATGATATAAAACCTTTTGGAGACAAATTCCAAATCGAAATGTAAAATAATTCTTCAATTCTGCCGGTTCGCAATTTTTTAAATTGCCATCTTCCCTTCGAAACACCTTGACATAGTAAAAACTGGCTACTAGAAAATTCGGTAAAAAAGACAAGTTATGAACCAACATTTAGAATATCAACAAAAATTGCTAATACAAACTCGTATGACTATGTCGAAAGAGGACACTCGATTCCGCTTTCCACGATTCCAAAATTAGTTACCACATGGGTCTACATTTTTTCCACAACCAAATCTGCAGCATTAACAACAATAAATAAAACAAAATAAATAAAAACATGTGTTCAATTTATAAACGCAGATTAGTCCCAGAACTTGAAAGGAAAAAAAGCTTCAACTTAAAAATCTAAAGAATCAAAGAAATCCGGAAAGGAGCGGATTTTTTACCGCTTGACATCCGTTTCTCATTGCCCATAGGCAAATCATACATAGTTCCGTCAAAAAGGAATACAACAAATTCACAAGTGTCTAAACATTCCAGCATTTTCGAATGTGATCTCTTAAGTTATGTGTAAGACGCAAAAAAATGGTTGCAGGGAAACCCAAAAGACGTCAAACTTCCGGGTGTCTATCTCTATGGCTTCATTTTATCCCCTCAAGAAATTCATCAATGCTGACTGCTTTTTGGAAGCCTGCTTTTCACATTTATTTTGCTCAGCAAACTTGCGAGAAACTTCCGTTTTCATTTCAAAAGGCACTGGAATGTTCGGGAGTCGTCTTACATTTCACGTGATTTCCTAAATTCCCATTGGCATAAAGTATCCATATAATGTGTGTGTCGCAATGCCTTTTCGGCAGAAGCAATGAGCCTCACTCAATTGAAACAAGGATGAGGTCTCTTCTGCTGCCTGGCAAACTCGCCGGAATCCACTTGACCATCCTTTTTGTTCAAGAGCTAACATGCCATGAAACAACTGAGATTAGTACAAGCATTGATATATATTGGAAAATGAGAAGTCGTCGGAAAAGGAAATTTTTGCAAGCCAAAATTTAATTCAAGTACCACAATTTTCTTTGCTTCAGAGTTCTGCGAATTTTGTTACTCATGCTTTTTTTGCGAAGAACAAAATTGCGTTCTAAATTCCTTGTGAAGCTGCTTAAATAAGATATTTTGTTTATTGAAGCTCATTCTGTGTAAAGCCTTGCTTTGTGTAGACCATGGGCAGGGAAAAAATCTTTGTACAATCTAAAAACTAGTACAAGTGTGTGTACTTTCATCATATCACTGGAATGTTTTATTGAATTGTGGGAAACAGCACTTTGGGAAAATATGGGTTCCGCTGCGATTGACTAAGCAAATTAAGAATGATTCTGTTTTTCCTTGCTCACTCCCACGGAAAATACTCATGCCAGCGTAATAGCGATCCTCCTGAGAGTCGTCGACGTAGAAACCAATCATACGGCAGAAAGTAATGGAATCGTGGTCAGCGCCTAAAGTTGGGGGTAACCAATCACTCAAAACTCTTCCTCGGGTTAATGATATGGGCGCCGCTCTGTCTTATGTACAACCATGTTCTTGATTTGACAAGTAAGCAATTGTTTTCCATTTTGCAAAGCTTCCTTCTTCGACATCGCCTCGATCAGTTGTCAGTGAGGATCCGAGACAGTTCGGCTTCCTTAAAATGGGATGGATGTGAGATTGATGGAAAATGGAGTAATTAGATTTCTTAACCAAGGAGAAAGATGGTGAAAGGAAAAGCTTTCTAAACTTATGGACTGCGGTTTCCGGTGAGTTGGGTGTTTAGCTGCAAGAGCTGTTTGACGTGGGGCGAAGCAATGACTGTAACTTTTGTCTTTCTCGTATCACCCCATTCAGCTACCTACTTGTATACCTATCTATGCTATGGTTATTATGATATTTGTATTTTACTCCTGGGCAGGCAGCTTTCCCAAGCTTTGAGATCACGAAGGATTTTTAAGAAAATCATCATCTCAATCAGTTTAACATTAGAGAGGACGGAAATTATAAATTATAGCCTGCATTTGCAAAACGCTGGCGTCGGCTTATTTAAAATGATAAAAGCTTCGTTTGCAAGATAAATTCAGAGCCAACACTTTCACGGGTTACCTTTGTACCACTCGAGTCAAAGGTTTCTATGTAACGTGTACTATTTACTACAAAAATCTAGCTTGAGATTGGGACATATCAGAGACGGGATGCATATTTTTGATTTTCAATCCAAAACCTTGTTAAACAAAATAGCTCATTTTTACATATAAGCGAGGGGGTGCATATTGTGGGATAAATAGAAGTATGGGGATATTGGGGTTTGATGAGAAATGTTTAAATTACGAGGAGAACTTTATATGGAAGAGAATGTAATATTTGAATGTTAAATATACCGTATTTCTTCTAATAGTGCGCCAGCGTTCTACTTGCAAAAGCTTTGGAGAAATTGACGTTCTCAAGCTAAGCTAATATGCTGCAAATTGATGGAATCTTTTATATTTAATTCTTTTCACTGTGTGAACATTTTCACGTAAAAAGTACGTAGATAGCTACTTTGCATTCCATCCTAATCTATCCCCGCGTTATACAAGAGTTCCGCGTTGTATTTACAAAAGTCCTCTATAACCCCTCGGAGTAATAGAGGTCCCCGTTCTATTAGAAGTAATACCGTAATTAAAGATTGGAATTAAAGGCAAATTAGCAAAATATGATAACTCCAGAGGGGTTCAAATCTCTCATCGTTAGGATACATGCCTGATGCTCTACACTTAAGCTACAGAGGCTATCTTGTCATTTGCCGTTCTCAGAACTCTTACTCTTTTGACTTGAGACGCATAACATTCTCTTTTGTTCACATTTCTAGTCCCACAATATTTTTAAATTTTCAAGCCAAATCCAAGTTAATAATCAATTTAGCCCAATTTTACAAGTATTGATTAGATATTTTCTCCCGTACTCAGATCGCACACAACCGTTTTTAAGAGCTTTTATTATACTTAACCTGTAAGTTTGTTTGTTTGTTTGGTGAAGCCTTTTTTGCATTGATATGTATGTGTAGCCTGGTGACATTTTTATTCCTAATTTACTGGGTGTAATAATTTAAATGATAAAAATTTGAATCTGTAATTGCGCAGATTCTCAAATATTTGACAATGTTGATGCAAGCAAAACTGAATTGATACCACC
>JAHZMY010002259.1:0-24178 GCA_027743915.1 Seira sanloemensis | reverse complement strand
GTTAAAATGTTTGATTAGGCTTGATTTCTGTTTGAATTCTTAAGTCATTTTAATAAGTCGGTCCGGTCCGTCGGTCCTTCCACTAGACGCTGATTCTGGGGTTTATTTGAAATGGGCCACGGATATGCGTAACGGGAATTAAAACTTATGACTCACAAACTGTACTTCCGCTTGCAACAGAAATATACTTCGGGACTCGGAAAACCTTTACATTTTTAATGCACTCTAAATGTTTTTAAACCTACCTATGTAATTAAACAACAGTCCCATGAGAAATACAAACCGATGTTTCCCAAAACGGAAAAATCGTCTTCCATTTTATTCTTTGCTTCACAATTTTCTGTATTAAGCTTTTCTGAATCAGCTCAAGATTAACAAACATAAAATTTGCATAAACTATTTAAATACCGCTTTCACTTTCTATCCCAAACTTGTATCATTTAAAATCAATTGCACTTTAATTTGAGATGAATAAAAATTGAAGATCAAGATCATGTACCAGTGGTGTAATTTTTCCACTCAAAAGTGCTCCTGAAGTGTGGAGACTGGTTGGGGTTCATTGTCATCAAATTTTGCTATAGTGATTGACAAAATCATCTCATTCTGCCAAATATTATACATTTACGCTCGTTCATATCATTCATTTTAGTTCAAATTACTTCCGATGTTCTATGCAACGGCTGCGTCTTTCGTTTTTTACAAATCGGTGCCTATTACGAACCACATTCTTAACGCTAAAATAAAATTATGACAATCATAGCTATATACTTCCCCTTCACGTCCAACATCGGCTCTAACATCTAACACACACCGGGGGAGAACATTAGCATCATCATCATTAATCGTCATTCACAAAAATGCTTAAAGAGGTTTTCTCGGAAAAAATTGTACGCGTGATGCCTAGAGTCTTTCCAATGCACGACTTACACAAAAAGCAAATGTATGAATCGAACTTCTGCTTTCATGTGGATTTTCTGACAAAATTACACAACAATGGATATTACGTATTATTATTATGCAGTTGTGTATACTATTTATAACAAAAGCTGCGATCGAGAAAATATGTTAAATATGTAATTTACCCAAAAATGTCTAAATACATAAATACATACTAAATATTCATTTTAAATTTAGCCTGGCCAAGGTTTAAAAGTGTTCAGCAGATTTCAAAATATTAAATCCTAAGAATTTAAACAAAAAGCATAGAATTGGGAGACCCTACAAAAGTATTCACTGTGATGGACCGTTTTTACACTTTTTGAACTTTTTATATTCCTTTTAATAGGGTCTTCTCTCTCCCTCCTCACACCACATTGATACAAGCAATCGATTAACTGTTGGCCCAAACGAAGTGGTCCAATAATGGCTACAGATAAATATTGGAAATCTAACAGCAGAATAGGAAATGCATTGTAAGAAGAGGGCTTGTTCGCTAATTATGGCCAAGGCTTTGTCATACCGCAGACCAAATTATATCATGCCTTTTTTCATTTTCATTACAATTTACTTTACACGTTATACATATGTCAGTCTGTCTCTCCAAACCTTTCTTTGGACAATTTTACGAGCTTAAAAAATGTTCCCATCATCACCATAACCACAACCAGCAGCTCGACATAGTAGTTATTATTGCCTTTAATAGTTTATGCCGTAAATCTATATGTGTATATAGATCAAGTTGTGGTAAAATGAATGAATGTATGTCTGTAAATACGTACGTGCATTTTCTGAGGAACGTTTGTTATTATTACCCTGGTCTGGCTGGGATTGGACCTTTTTTCGGAAGCATCATCATCACCGTCATTATATCCAATACATGGCATCTCACTTCTGTAGCGTTGTATTCTTTATACGCGTGTTTAAAAAACCAGTTAACAGATAAAACAACGAGTGCAACTCCTCCAAACACCTCACTTGTCAATCGTCAGTGAACGAGAAACCAACAAAGACCAGGACTCAAATAAAATATTCGTTTGATCTTTTGTTTCCCCTGGCAAAGTTGGAAGACCCTGGTGCCTTCAAGTTTACACCAGCATACTTAATTGCAACAGAACGCATCAGTTTCTGTAACGCTTTAATCGTTTTGCTGCAAAGTTTTTTTTGCTGTTATGAATGACCGGTTGTAGTCCGGTCATCATTTTAAAGTGTTTTATACCGTTTAATTTTGATACTGTCAACATGAATCACAGATTTAAAAATCTTTTTGTCAACTGGGAATTTTTCCTGTTGACTCTGCTTCCGGTGTTTTTGATGCCGTTGTTGTTCATCCCGGATGACGATGTTCTGCCTGGAGATCGACCATCGACAGTAAGTCTACAAAAAAGTCTATTAGCAATAATAATGCAGAGCATCCAAATGATAACACATTCTCCAAAGAAATGTTTCACTTTACCCCGTACCATTGGCTTTTGCACATAACGCTGTGCTACACATTAAATCATTTAAAAAATAGACATGCTGTATGTCTTTAATAGATAAATTTAATAGATACAAACATTTTCAATTACGGTTGGTCTTGTTTTTTTCTAGAAATTCAAATGCGCGTACGTTGTTCTTCTCATGGCGGTATTTTGGATGGTGGAAGCATTGCCCCTCGCCGTCACCTCATTGATCCCGATCGTACTTTTTCCTCTTTTAGGGATCCAAGACACAGGTATGTATGTTATAATAAATAAGTTTGATCTTTCTAAAGTCACGCAAGATATGTTCAATAAAGATTCGGTACTAATACCACCACTGGACTATTAAGGGATGGCATTCACAAGATTTGTATGCACGGGATATCCTAGTCTTAATTTTTGACATTACCTACATGCAATATAAGACGTCGATATCAATATATTCCGCTATCCTGTACGAGTATGTACCCTATAAAACGCATTCCGTAATTATCCCAAACAGTGAAAATAGTCCCAAAGTTTCATCCCGAAGGCAAAATCTTTTAGCAAGATGATCATAAACCGAAGACTAAACATACAAAATCAATATCAAAAGAGCATCTTTTTTCCTTCTACGATCTTTTATAGGTAATAAAGCCTGGTATTGTATTTTAGGCCGAGTTTCCAAGAACTACATGAAGGAAACAAACATGATGTTTGTCGGCGGCCTGATTATTGCCTTGGCCGTGGAATTTTGTAACCTGCACCGAAGAATTGCTCTGAAAGTAATGACAACCGTGGGATGTTCTCCTGTCAGGTGAATAATTATAAGAGATCACAAATATTGCTTTTTTTATTCGTGCCATGGGCCTAATTTACCGACCCGACTCCAGCCTGTTGGTAGGGCCTTTGCATGGTAGGAAATTATACCCACAAATGCATGCGTTAGTTATCTATATGTACATAGGTATCCATTTACCAAAGCATTGCTATTTCCTCATATTTTAGTGAGCATTAGCAAAAATGAGCTACATGATTGAATGCTCGGAAAAAGGGACTCAATTTGGTGAAACCGTCAGACTTGAAAACGGTAACCGATTATGTAAACAAAGGCATTTTAATTTTTGTGCTTTGTTTTGTAATATGCAACGAGTACACTAGCTTTTGTGACATGTCCAAAAAATATTTATTCAGTCTACATTAGTTTGCTGTTTAGCTGATACCTTAACTTTTCATAGACATTTAAAATTATTCACATCGTACGTTTTTGCGCAATGCTGATTGACGACGTCTAAACAGGAAATGCCAATGTAGTTAAAGTATTGTTTGGTGGATGATGATGAATATGGCTTTTTACACCATTAACTCCTTGGCCAGTCATACATAAATCCTCGTTGCTGATTTTAGCTTCAATGAGTCAGCCACGACTCTGGTGACATTTAGGAAGTGTCTCCGACATCCAGAATACCAAATCGAAAGATATGGGGGACTAGCGCCAAACTGTCGTTTTTGCTGTCGGTCAACTATTTTACCCCTTGTCGCATGATATGAGTTGGATTAAGATTTTTTTTGCATTTGACAAAAAATGTTTTATTTATTTGACCTGAAAAACTTGTGATTAGAAGTTAAACTTTGATACATACATATTTCATAATATTATCAAACTCCATGCACCCAAGTTCTTATCATGCCCAACCTCTAGTAAATGCATAATAATTACTCGTTTTTACACTCGCCGCATTCATGTCTTTGGTAAATGCGCTGGAGTGAGTTTGGGTGCCTTCTCGTTGATGAGTAGTTCCTCACTAATCTGTCAATCTTGAGCCATTTGCAATTAGAGTTGTGTCATTTTTGTGACACGTGAAAGTAGTTCCATACGCTGTAAGTGACATTTGGCCGCTGCAATTTAAAAATAAAATGTACACCGTGATGGAGATAAAATGCCTCAAGTAGTATCTTGAGGCATTGATAGAAGAATACTTTGATAGAAATAGAAGTGACAAAAAGTTTTTAAAAATCTCTAAAATTCGACATTTCTGACGACGTAATTAAATGACATAAAAGTAAAGACACGAATTGGTAATACATATGTCCCAATATGTACGCATTTCTTATCAAAAACTTTAATTTCTTGAATACATGTCCTTTAATTGAACCTGTTTTATAAAATAAGCTCTCATACGTGGTATGATTATATGTATGTCCTGAATGAAACACGCTTTTTGATTTATTCGAGCAAAAAATCTGAACGGTTGAAGGCAGATGTCTGCAAAATTCAAAGAAGCTTGTGAGTAAAGTTCTGGACATCTTGTCTCCTGGAAATATACCAAACATTACTTTGAGAGAATCTAGCTTGAACCAAACATTATTTTCTTATGTGCATTAACTTGGACGTGGAATCACCCCAAGTGCTTATCACCTCATATTCACCAGAGACACGATGAAATTGAATGGCTTCTTTGACTTCAGCTCATTACACGACCCATGGAGGAGGAGTAGTAGTACGCATTAAATCTTGAGAAAACTGCAGTCGTAGCTTGTAATGACCCAAAGCTTGTAATGGGATAGGCATGGATGCCCATTTGCACGCTACACCATCTAAGAAATGCAGAGATTTACATGCATTTCCCTTTTGCTTTTCTCACTCTCAGACTCACACTTGGGGTTATGCTAACGACGACGTTTCTCAGCATGTGGATTAACAGTAAGTTCCCCTTCAAAGATGATAAAAAATGAATGTAGGTATGTAGTATATGAGAAAGGTGGCTTTGAGTGTTGATTTCTAAAAGATCTTTCTTTATTTTGCTTTTAAATAGATACAGCAACAGCGGCAATGGTAAAATTATAAATTGTCGTTTTAACAGGAAATGTCTTATGCGCATATGTTTTATTTGATTTGATTTCATTGTACCAGGTTATTCCAATTACCGTGGCTGTGCTTGATGAAATATTTCCGGTAAGTTTTATTTCAACAGCAAAGAAATTTATTGTTTCTACGTGCACGATTCTTTTCTATTACAAAAGTTTACAAATTCGACTTTCCTAAGTTTAGCATGATATACTAAGCCTAATTTTCAAACTCATGCTTTCCTTTCAGAGAATATATGTAAATTAGCTCATCAAACTATTAATCTCATTTTCCCCAGTTTCATTTATTTCCGGAAAGCATACACTTTTGTCTGCAGAATTTTCATCCATGCTCGTCCCATTCCCCTCCCATTTTATTTAAAAAACTAAACTAATGTTGGATTTTACATTGTAACTATAGCTGGAAAAGCTTAACTATATCTACATCTTGTACAATGGTTTTTAGGAAAGCTTTGCTTGCTTCAGTTTACCCTAACCCATCAAATGGATGCTGAAACTCAAATTTATTAAATATTTTACTTGTTAGAATTAGACCCGACTCGGGATTCCCGTTTGGTTTGTAAAGGTTCTTTAGTGGGGCAACCTGTAACCGCAAAAGTACATAGATTAAAACATTTTGGCACAATTTTTATTTCTCTTAAAAAATTTCTCCTTTCATAACTTATCACGATAACCTTTAGACATACATACCATACTAGAATACATACTTACGATAATATTTAGAGGGTAGATCACTACTGTTAGTCCAGTAGAATGAAATTAAATAGTAATTATCATAGAAAGTCAATGACTTTTGTGGACCCTTTAATGATACTTTTAACGCAGGGCAAGAGTACGGTATAAATGAAGGTAGTTCCATTCATAGTTTCTTGATTAGGTGTTAGCCATCTTCGACGACAGTAATACGTGAATGTTAAAATGATAAAGACTTTTTCTTATTCAATGCATCGTCACCTACACAAAGGTGGAACAAATGAGGTATTAATTAGCACTGGCAAAGGTTCTTACCCTTTGTGTGTTTTATTTATAGCCAAAAGAACAAAAGCAAACCCGAAGAAGAAGACCATCCGTCTTCAGGTAAATTTGTACATTTGTACCCAATCTCAATATAAATCTGAATATAAATATATGAGTTCTTCACTTTTAATTATTGCCCTATTTAGAGAAAAGTCTGATGCAGACTTGCCCTTTCTTGCTGTCAAGTATAATGGACGGAAGAAGCCTGTCAGGAAAATTAATGATCCTACGGAAATGGTCAAATTTTTAAACCATATTGGAGAGCCGAATGCAATTATTGACATTGAGTGAGATTTTGCATTTTAAAAATTGCATTAAATTTTACGCGTCTGCAGCTTCAATTGTTTCGTTTCTCCCAATGCATACCAAAAGAGCTCAATATACATACAGGTAGATATGCATGCCAATGAATTGCTAATGATTTTTTTTTGCTTTAGAATGGACTCTGTGGATCCCGATGAAATCAAAAAGAAAAATTTGAAGAAGATGCTCCTTTTTTCAATCTGTTTAGCATCTAATCTGGGAGGTAATAAAAATCCAACGATTTCTGTCTACAGCCCAGAAAACTATTAGAAATGATTGCGAATATAGTTGAGGATGCAGCTATGAGTAAGTAAGTCTGTTTATATGATGCACGCATTGTTTTGAAATTGTTTACACGTAGGCACCGGTGTAATTACCGGAACCGCAAGTAACTTGGTTTTCCAGGAACTGATCAAGCCGTAAGTCGTCATTTGACCAAAATCTCAGTTTGCATCATAAATATTGGTATTTCTTCAGCGTTTATGTTCTTAATTTCACTGTTTTATTTAGCGTGGACGTAAGTCAAGATGGAAAGTACATGGACGTCTCCTTTGCCACCTGGATGGTCTACAACATCCCTCCAATGGCGATTAACGTAGCCCTGTGCTGGTTCTATCTAGTTGTGTACTACATTGGCGTCCCCGATCGGCTCGCGTTCTGGCGGAAGGGCAGTGAGAAAAGAAGACTTGAGCAAGATGAAGAGCGTCAGAAGCAGGGCTTGATTGAGAAACTTCTCGCCGAGAAATATAAGGCTTTGGGTCCCATGACATTTCATGAGATAGCCGTCTTTGTTCTCTTCTTCCTCATCGTCCTCCTTTGGCTTTTCAGGGAGCCGAGGTTTATGGTACGTCCTTTAATTATACCTAATATAACGATTCATGAATTCTAAGACGTAATGAATTTTGATGTGCACGTTTAAATCACGACTGTATCGACACTTTTATTAAACCTAGAACATTTAAAATTGAAATTAGTATAAATAGTTGGGTCAGTCCAGTCACTAAATTCAAAGAAAGCACAGGATTAGTCCCGGGTTTCCATATTTTATTTTTGGTTGTCGACGTCATTCCTAATTTTACTCGGCGTGGAAAAATTGTTTCACAAAATTCAGAAAACTTTTACGCGCAGTCAGATTTTTTAGAAGATTTTGGCAAAAATATAAAAACTATTCTAGATCTCTAAAAATTAGACCAGAGTCATCAAATTTAAAAGGGGAAATTGTCCATTGTATACATTGCAGTATTACATTTTTACTAATTTCGGAGAAATGGGATACACTACCTGTGTACTTATATCTAACAAAAAATTGCATTTTGAATAAAAGATTTTTTGGAAAAAAGTTTATAACATTTTCCGCTAAATTTGCAGACAGGATGGGCTGACCTGATTAAAGCTGACGTCGGGGACTCCACAGCCGCCATCTTCATCGTGCTTCTCCTCTTCATTATTCCACGTGATCTCAATGCTTTCCTTGGAAGTAAGAGTACGACGCGTGACAAAACTTATTATATTTAATGCGATTAGAGTTGAATGAATGTGAGTCGTTTATTAGTATAACTTTCCGTTTTTACAGGAGGCGAGCAGGCAACGACAGCGTCGGTGAAAGTGCCTGCACTTCTCGAGTGGAAGTATGTGCAGCACTCGCTCCCATGGGGAGTCGTCCTTTTGATGGGTGGAGGCTTTGCCCTTTCCGATGGGGCTGTGCACTCAGGGCTGTCCCACTGGTTGGGCGAACAGCTCAGTTATTTGGATGCGCTCCCGAAGGAAATTATCCTCATCATCGTTATGATCCTGGCTGCGGCTTGTACAGAAGTCGCCTCCAACTCGGCGACAGTCAACGTCTTCCTTCCGATGCTGATTGCGTTGGTGAGTTTGTGTGTGGATTGAAAAAAGACAGCACGACACTTTTCGATATATTTACATAAAACCTTTCCCGAGTACCTCCAAATGTAATTCTTCAAAAACTTTCGGCTTTTTCATGTCACTCCAGTCGGAAAGTCTGAATATTCATCCGCTCTACCTTACGATTCCAGTAACCGTAACATGCTCATACGCTTTTCTGGTAAGAAAGTTAATATCTATGCCCAACATACAAAAATAATGATTTTGGTTTTCTTTCATGAATTTATTCGTAAAATGTATTAGAGTTTTGCGGAACAATTTTCTCTAAACTTTTCCACCTGTTTCTTCTTAGCTTCCAGTGGCCACTCCTCCAAACGCACTAGTATTTCAAGGAGCTGGAGGTGACATAACAATTCCTGAAATGCTGAAAGTCATGATCTTCCCGAATTTTATGTGCTTAATTGTCCTTCTCCTGTTCCACATAAGTTACGGAACACTTATTTTCAATTTTAGTGATTATCAATACAAAGGCTTTAATATGACTGACATAACAACGGTGGGATTGGTGGGGGTCTGACATGATTCCCTACACCTAATTTACAAAATGTGAGGGTTAGCTTGAAGAGCTAAGTTTAAGATAATGACCTGACAAATGAAAAAAATCTCTGAAGAAAAGACTTTATTCTTTATTCATTTAAATGTACTCAGAAAATGATAGTATAATATTGTGTCAGCTTAGTTAGCAAGTACAAATAGCAGGCGAAGTTTTAAAAAATAGGCATATCTCTGAGTTAGTACCAGAAGTAAAAGTACGTGGAAATCAGCTCAATATTGTAATTAACAGACATTACTGGTTGCCATTTATGAAGTTGAATTGTTTGGTTGTAAAATTACATTTTTAGCCCTGTAAAGTTAATATCTAGATCGGCGAGAAAAAGTGTACATCACAAGGGTCTGCTTCTACTTTGTAATATTTTATTAGGCCTTTACATGGCACAATTTAAAGATGATTTAGTTTGGTTATCAAGGTCAAACCATAAACCTCGTTTCAAACTTGCCGATTTTAGAGTTGGCGTTCAATGAAATCATTCCAAAACTTGTGCAGAAGTCGAATTGCTCTCATGTACTAATAAAAGGGCCGTTCGGAACAATGCATGCATTTATGATTTTGGTATCCACGTACTGTCAATTGAATTGATGAATAGCTATACGTCTTTGCCGGTGGTAACTCTTGTTCAAAGGTGTGTATGACTGATGATTAATCCGACGTAGATTTTCATTAAAATCTTTATTTTGTAAAAAAATAAATGATGATAGATAATAAAAGCCTTAGAATTTTGTTTAAAAGGCTACGAAGCTGTACGGTAAATATTTTTAATTGTACAAACTGGCATGATTACATACGCTCTTCATAAGCTAAACACATTAATTTCAAGATACAAAAGTACTAAGCATGGTCTCATGCATTGATGGTTTCGCTGTACAATAACTATGATTCGTCCCTTGCCTATCAAGTTAACTGATTGTATTGTTATCGGACACCATTCTCAATCTCAATAGCTTCTCCTGCCTTTCATTTCATGTAACCTTCCTTTCGCTCCGTAAAATTCTTTTGTTGAAACGATACTTGGCATTTTGTAGCATATTCAGAGCATCAAAAAAGCATCTCCCGGCATGTCCACTTTGGGATGGTAGAGAAGGGAGCAACAATGAAACATTTTTGTTTCCTACAAGGGTTAGATAGTATGGCTAATTGTTAAGGGTTCGTACAAAAATCGTATAACAACAAAAAATGCACTCATCGGATTAAACCTATTTGAAATGTTTTGTCCTGCAGGCTGCAGCTGAATAGAATTTTTCTGTCAGAGTAACGTGAGATGTTTTTTATCCACCAGAAACTTCTTACAACACTCGTTCTTCGTATTTAGAATTAAAATAATACAGTGTAAACCATTTATGAGAATACTATTTCTACGAATACTTCTTATAAGAATAATCGCCCTATTTAGTGTACATACATAGCTGCGTACCCCCGTGAGATTTTCCATGTAAACGATACCCTCAAGTATAACAATATTCTGTATAAGACTAAGCTCCCTATAGTCATAGAAATTTCCGTTTCAACAGAGTTCACTCTCTATGCGAATAATTATTAGAAAGTTGACAAAAATCGTCTACAAAATGTGTAATTTTTGTATAACGAATTTTGAAACCAGTTGAAGAGGTTAATCTTGATCTATGCATTTATTCATCATTGCATACCTTATGCACATTTTGCATTATTTATGATATTTTCTATAGAAATAACTTTTTCGTTTCTCCTGAAGTATTTTTATAGAGAGTTTACACTGCAAAAGGTATTGGCTCACCTGTCAGCAGCAGCAGATCTTCCACGGGAATGAGTTTTCATTAGGGGTCCGACAGTGAGTTGAGTCCAATTGAGTTTTTAAGGCGTCGCCCTCGCCCAATATTGTAAACTCAGCTAGCAATTTAGTGCTGGTGTTTGCATGCTGGTAAATGTATGATGTACATTTGAATTGTCTTGGTGACGACAGGGTATAAATGCTACAACTAAGAGTATTTTTTATGCAAATTGTCATGTCGTGACAACTTGTCGGAGTCATGGATATAATGTGTCGGAGATATTGAAGATGTCATGTTATCATATGTCGGATGTCACGACATAATATTTCCATTGTCATGGCATTGTGGTTGCGACATAATGTGACTGTGATATCATCAGATTTCGTCATCGCAATAGCGAACTATTTATCTCATTTGACAGCACCAATAATAACCGTACTCAAAATTTCGAAAGCTCAATGCATTGGTTATATGGGAGATGAACTAGGCTAGGGAATGCATTAGGCTCAGTAAGGCTGCTCACTAAACTCAGTGGCCGCTCAATTTGCCTCAGTGAGGCAATTTTGGCGATCTTTGGTTTTCATTCAGTTCAATTCATATTGCTTTCTAAGAATCTAAAAGATTGTCCATTAAGCACGGGTGATGAGACCTTTTTTCACATCTATTGTTGAGAGAAAACTTAACAAGCACTTAACAATGAGCCTTTGGCATCCGTATTATGAGTGTACCTAACGTGCTACGGTCACTATGTCCAGTGTGGACCTTGAAGTTATATAGTACAATGAATGGAATGACAAAGAAATAATTGTCATTTCACGTCGATTTTGTAACAAAGTATTACGTAAGGCTCTTTGTTTAAAAAAGAGACACTTCTGTGAGACGTCTCTAGAGGGTCAAAATCTCAATAATGAATACTTTCGCACCTCAGTATTACCTTAGCTACTGGAGAGGTGGCTTGACATTTCACGCCACCTCTCCAGAAATTTTAAGCTTTTACTTCTTTCTCTGCGTCGGTTAAAATAAATGCAAAAAAATGTAGATCGGTTTAGGTGTATGAAGTAATTTTTCTTACACAATACTCATTATTAGCACTAATTCGAATTGTTTCTATACGTATTTATTTACCATATCAAATAAATTCGTTTTTTAAATGTAATTTTTGACAACGTTAACTGAATGCAAATAAAGTCATTCAAAATATACCTAAATAATTTAATAACTGACGTAGATATATTGAACTAAGCGTTTTTGCTTTGAACTACTGCTGAGTCGGGCAACCCAACTAACTCGGGTTCAGCCTCTTTTGTTTCATTTGTCCCAAACTCATATGCTCATGGCAAATTGAAAAATAAATTTAAAAAATGGTTCGAGGTTTAATTAGGAAATAAAATACATTCGTAAAATGTTGTTGTTCTTTTTACTCGAATAGCATTGGACATTTTAATTTCTCATTATTTTAGAATTTTTATACAAAATATCAATAAATAAATACGTCCATTAGTACATATGCATCTACATATAATATGCGTTTTTTGCGTGAAGTTATTTAGGAATATTACACCGCAATACAGAATGGTATTAAATTAATTGGTGGAAAGCTCCACATGTGGTTCAGAAAGCACGTGCTTTAATGGTTAATGGAGAAGGTTAATGGACGGCAAATTGTCGGATGATCGGATTTCACAGACTGTCCAGTTGATTACGAATTGATTTCATGCGCACCTGATCTTGGTTCTTCAGTCTCGGTAAGATAAATTATTTTTTAAGTACGTAATTGAATTCAATAATTAATTAAACGACGCATTATCATGGATGGAACGTGAGATTCAATTGAAATCCAAGGCGTTCGAGAAAGTAGAATCAAGGGGAGGTTTGACGTCCAGCCTGATGTATGTTTGCTTAATCTGTCCAAGCACAAGAAAGAAGTGGGTTACATCACCTCATAATCATGATAGATAACAAGTGCGATTTATAAAAACATACATACATACTACTACGCGGTGGCCATTAATTTGTCACACAGCATGCTCCACATTCATTGCAAATAGCTATCTCTATCTTTCCCCTTTAATTCTTTGACTTGTTTATCCAGATGCATGCACTTTATTACAAAAAATGTTGAGACAGATCAGCACCACGTCAAACGTCAAACGTGAAGCAGATACATGTGTCTTGCTAAGTAAATACTCATAACCACTCACATGAATGTAGCTGATCAGTAAACTACTGAAATACTTATTCAAACTCTGCATTTTATGAGAACATTTCTGTTTTTTAAATTCCATTTTATTCGTTCCTCAAAGACAAATTTTCCTCGCGCTACAGTTCCCGGTGTGTTAAAATGCAGTTAACTAAAAGCTGGAGTTGTAAAGAAATCGTGGAATGTGGAAAGGTTTGTGGTCTTTTAACGATGCCTATAAATATAAAATATTGAATGCTCCATGCACCTTGTCATCGTGATTAACATGATTACGCATGACAGAAACATGATTAAGCATTGGTATACGCATACGTAGTTCAGTTAGTATCGATAAAGTCGCCTGCAAGAAAAAGCTTCGTTTGTCACGGCACGTTGAGTCATTCGTTTGATGAAGATTAAGCGAAAATAGATAAGCACTTTGTGTAAAGCGACCATCCAATCCCAAACGATGTTGTCTGTGGTAAGGAACTGAAGGAAACATGCCTGTTGTGCATCTAGATTTATGTCGCCTCAATCGCTGTGTGTCAGCAACCAGGTCAATGGACCAAAACGATGTCTTTTCAACAGAAGAATTACGCGCCTTCCTACATTTCACCAGTTAAAAGTCTCAAACCTTATTTGCATTTTTCTGGCGACTTGTCATTTTATAGTGTTTTCAGTAAAGGATCGAACTACAAAATTATTTTAAAGAGTTATAGGGAGTTGATTTTTGGTGGTTTATTTCCGTGTAGCGCATCAAACGACATTTTCAAACTCAAAGCAAGACGTAACGGCCTTCGGAAGATTTGGTTATTATAAAGTAGTTAGGCACGATCTTTAAGTGGTTTACTGTCTGGAGATGGATTGGGTAATAAAATCTACAAAGCCTTTTAAGTATGTACAAGTGTTGAGGTAGGTTAGGTCTGTTATTATGACGATCGTAATGGAAATGAGTACAAGGATGGTTGTTTAGTGATAGCTTTTACGATGATGTTCCACAGATGCTTAATTGAATGAAGCGAGAAATTGTCCGCATAACACGCTCCACGCTAACAAATGAATTGGCACATTTTCCAGCTGGTACAAAAATAAAATGGTATATATCACAAAAAGTAGCAAACAATGATTATAGTACATACAAGTACTCTTAATTTCCATACACAAGCACAAATATTTTGATACTTGGAAGATTTTGTATTAAGTCTCTTGAGAAAAAGGATAATATTAATATTATATTAGATTCATATTATAGTTCTTCTGGCAAAACATAACTAATTCAATGTAACTAACTCACGCAATATAAAATGTTGAAGAATATGTCATATAAGCTCCAGAAAGGACTGAGTCATGAATAATGGTCACAAACTTGTATAAACGTGAGTAACTCCCTGCTGTCGGTAGGGGGCTACATAAGACACTTCAAAAAAGGCAGTAAATAATATGTGCATTATTTACAAGTATATCCTCCCTGACTTCAAAAGTACTTTTGTGTCTCTTGGCTGCCAATTATTTTGTTTGTTAGTAAAATCGACTTGTCCTTGAAAATAGAATGCTGGGCTTTCTCAACGCAGAGCAGTATGTCAAGTTTCGTTTCAGATTGAGCATAAAAGCTGAATGTTTTTTCCAATCCTGCTCAAAGACAGCAGGGCACGTGTAAATTGCCATTTGTCATGTGCTTAATTAAGTGGAAAATCCATAACCAACCTCAACTTTAACAGCAGCAAAGGAACACTAGATTTTTTATCAAGAATACTTTGATCGGTTTTTGATATTTCTGGAATTACATCAGATGAAGTGAGGTTATCATCTTTCAATCACAGAATCTTTCCGTTTTCACCTATGGTGACCTGTTTATAGACGTAGTGATGGACTCTAGATCTATTTGTCGGTTTATTGGCGTCTCTTACATATGTACATATTTCTGACTGGGCGAACGTTACATGTGCAGTTTATTTTACTCTGATTTTTTTACTAATAAATTATTAGAGACTCGTCATACATAAGTATGTCATGTTAAATGTCGAGCATTCTAGAAATCACTAAAACAAATGTCTCACGTCAATGAATTTTTAAATTTTCCAAAATGTAATACACCACTTCATTTGTAATATATAGCTACAATGTAAAATTTAGTGTTAAGAAAAAAGTGAAAAGAAAGCGAGAATGCATTTCGGAAGTTAATGAAAGGGGGGAACTTGAGAAAAATAGTTTGTTAAGCTAACTTATAACCTCTGATGGGAAAAAAAGGGTTTGCGTATTAACGTTGGTGTCTGGACCAACTGCGATCAATAACCAGCAAAATCTTACATTCATCTTCCTCACATGCTGAAGGCACTTATGGGCGTAGGTCAAAATTGACAAAGCAGTTAATGCAAGCTGTAACTTAATCAGGTATACTTTAATGGAGCACGAATTACGAAGTAATAAATACGTAAATAGGTTCAAATTATTATAAGAAAATCCATTTTGAATACGTAATGTGGAAACCAAAATATGGCGCAATGGGAAACAAAAACAGACAGCAGATTCAAAATCGCCGTAACTTTTCTCATTTTTAGACTTTTAATAAACAATATTCAAGGCACATGATAATATTTTAAGAACATTTTAAAACTCGTATTATTTTCAACTAGTTCTAGTGAAGACTGGATCCTTTTGCAGACTCTTTGGAAAGAAGGTAATCTGGCGTCTGATTTGGCGTGGTTGCCAATTTGTCCACTTCTTTTTATTTGAGTTACATATTACTAGATTGGAGCCAAAAACAATTTAAAGTTTGAGGCTTTTGCACAAATTATTTTTCTGAGTTTTTCCTTTCGATATAAACACACAATCTTCCAGTTAGTTCGCTCTAATTCGCTTATGCAAAAACGCTTGAATTTTTTTGAAGTCTAAGATCACAACCGTGATTCAAAACTGACACTATCTAACTGACTTAGCATATCGACAATGATTCAAAGAAATGGGAATATGAAAGTGTTTTGTAAAAGTATCTGGTTACATGAATAAGTTGTCGGACCTACTTTAAAGTGACAATACTTTAAATGTATACCATTTAAATGTATAAAGCATATACTACTCTCACAGACGACAAAATTTTGATATTCCTTTCTTTACAAATTCGTGATTGATATAAGTATATGCCAATAAATTGCGGAAAAGGTAGTGTTATTGTTAAAGCAAGTACATATTACTAGGGATATGCCCTAATTCAAGATAATTTAACACGTTCAAGGATATAATATTTCAAGTAGGCTTGTTGTCCAAATTAGTGGCGATAAAAATATTCTTACAAATCCATACAAAGCATCCTCTATTTTTATCTTATCGAGAAGTCAGCTTTATGTTATTATTCCTCACACGACACGTGGTGGAATATTTTGCTCTTTCAATGATATGATTCTATACTACAATAAGGCGGTTGAATAATTTTAGTACATACTTCTCGAAAATTGAAAAATCACGCATATTTGGTCAAAACACTTTGTACTCTTGCTATATGCCTTTATGGTTGCTGTAAATACTTATTTGAAATTGTCAAATTAATGCATAAGGTATCTTAATTTAGGGGAATGCTTGTTTCCCGGGATTCTCACTCGTGAGTGAGTGCGAATCCGGGAAACAAGCATTCCCCTATATTAAGCCTTGCGCATACCTACTTAAGCCGCATGAATTAGTTCTTGTTTCATTCCGACATGTTCACTTTAGTGATTCCTCAGTAACATTGTCCAGCATTATTTTGTTAGTCTGGATCTAAAACTGAAAACTTTCAAACAATGCATCCTTCCTCTCCCGTTCTTCGTTGACTGATGCTTAGCCGAGGAAAAGTTCATTCAAGCTCATATGTACAGATATTTGAGGGGAAGACCTATTTTTGTCAGATTCTTTTCGTATGTTCACTCTCCTTGCATTGTCATGAACCTGCTCAAATGCAAATGTGCATGAGTTGAAACATGGAGATAGAGAATACCACGAACGCACATGGACACACGCACTCCCACAGCCAAACTGGGTTGCTCCGTACCCAATGCCCTTTTCAAGTCAAGATAAACCCAGACCAAACATATTTTGGGGTTCAAGTCAATAACTCTTTCAAAGTCAATACAAAACTATATGAGGCATGTAGGCGAGTGCAAGTCTTTGAGACTTGAGATCATTGAGTACAAAAAGATTAGCAACGTTTTTATACTTTACGTACTGACCGTTTTGAATGTTCGGCAGGATGTATGTATATGTATGTACCTATGAATGTAGGCTTCATTAAAGTAAGGTATCTCAAATTTCAAAGTTTCTCTCTGGACTTTGGCTGTATACTAGCAGAATTTTTGATAAAATGATTCAATTCCATGCAGCACCTTGTCAACTCAATTGTTTCAAAGCTCTTAATTTCACTTTTTCCTATTGCTAGAGCGCTCCTAAATAGACAACAGAGTAAAATAAATTATTGTCTGAAAAATGTAAAGCGTCTTTTACAATAATAATAATTGTGCATATTAATTGCCTTGCATACACATTGTCGTACGTAATCATAATTTTCTAACAAAAATATGTTGTAATCACAAACGTGATTCCTTCATTCATTCACGTATTCGCTACCCTTCATTGGGTGATTTAATTTTAAATGTTTTAAATTATAAATGTTTTAAAAATAAGACTTGCATTTTAACAATTATTACATAGCTGAAGCATTCAGCGGGTCCGTGAGCATGATAGCGCCCTGAACCGATTTCAATCTAACGGGACCGTCAAAAATTATTTAAATACATTGAAAAAAAAATTTGGTCTCAAAATGGCCGGATTGATGAGAAATTGATGGGCGTGCAGTTAGATTTTCAAATAAACGGCACCTTTATTTGGTTAATGGCCGTTAAATTCGTTAAAAATGGAAAATGCGTGCGGCATATAATTCGACTCCAATGGGGAATTGGAAAAATGACACCGTTTCTTCAAATGATTATTTTTGCCTACATCATCATTACTATTGTATTTTCAACAGTCAATATTTCAGTCAATATTTTTTATCACAGTTTTCGAAATGCACACGAATCTAAATAAAATATGCGAATGCCGATTTTGCCGTACCCCAGTCAAAAGGTACACATGCAGAGTCACACAGGTTTTTTGTACACCGAGGCGAAAGCATTATAATTTCATCACATCTCATTTAAAACTCATTCAGACCATTTTAGCTCTGAGTGGTAAGAATTATACCCTTGAACCATGAGCCCCAACTACGACTTAGATATAAGCATGAAACTGAGCACAAAAAGAGTCACATATTGGTGGTGGTACTGCGGTTGAGTGATGATGAACGACGTTTGTTGACATTGTTGATTTCAAAAGTGGCATTCCCGATAAGAAAAAAGTCTCGCAAGGTAAACAAGCATGCACCCAAAAGAGTGTTATGTTGCAGCAAGTGCGTATCAAATGATTATTTTTAGGGCGAAGCTTCTAGTAACAGCATTAGCATACGGACGAATCACTTGTTACAAAGAGCCTACCTAAGAAATGCTCACTCTCACGGGGGTGGTTGGTGGCTCTCTGATTTTGATCCATCGTCAAGTGTCCTGGATTCTCGTTTTTGTCTTTTTTGTTTTCATACCTACGTCGGCTAAAACAGCGAAAATGTTCTCTTGTCAACACGCTGCAATAGAGCTCTCTTTTCTCATCTCTTGCATCAACCTCACTGAGCAATTTTAGTCCATTTTTTGAGTCACATTCAACTGCTTTAAAATGTTTTTTATTGCTTCCGTTAGTGGTTAGAAAGGAAAATTGAATTATTACGTTTTTGTGCTACTTTAAGTTCTCAACAGTGTGTCTTGCGTCGCCTACAGGGATGCTCTATAAAGTTTTAAAGACGTTTTTTCTGAGCTTGGAGAGTTTCTTAGCGTGAAATTCGTTTTATATTTTATTCATCACCGGAACTTGCATTACATAAAATTTTATTGTGCAACTGAACCTTACGAATTCTAAAATTCCCAATAGTGCAGAAGTTCCGTGTTTAAATGTTTTACATTTGTGCGTATGAAATTAGTATGAAAGTATTAATTTTTACTTTGGCATTTCGAAATTGATCAGGCATATCTTTTGCAACAAGCCTCAGTGACCATGCATAAGTTTTCTTGATCGAAATATTTGTGTTCGTGTCATGTACCAGTTGTGTTACTCTGCGCTTTTTGAAATATGTGGACATGAGAAAATTCAGAAGAATATTTAGCTCACTTCCCAAAACACTTGACCCATAACATTTAGAACCTTTGCCCAACTTTCTCCAACAATTTCACCAGGAAAACCTTCTAAATGTGTACTTTTATTAAATTAAAGAAAGAAGTTACCTACTAAATTAGAATTTGCATTTTGTTATCATTTTTGTTGGATTACACATGAGAAGCATGCATTGTTTAAAGCAAGTGTTTAGCTCTTTTGCAGTTGTTTGCAGACGCACACATTGGACCAATAATATCGAATTCAATTCTTTGGTCATGTGGCTACGCCAATGTGAAAATATTACTTGAGTTTAGAAACATTCAGCATGCATTTTTTCCTCCGTTCCTACGTATTGATAGAATAGAAGAGTGTCTATTCCTGTACTTGATGATACACATGGCCTGCAGGTAGGAACTACAATTCCATGCCGGAATTTAAAAGAAGCTTTTGCTGACGTAAATGGTAACGTAATCTAAAGTAGAAAACTACTTTAAAATTGTTTCTTTTTGCTAGACCCATCATCCGTCAGTACTGACGCTGACCACAAGCACGGAAATTTCAGTGAGCTTTGTATGCAATGGAGTGAGGACATGTCGCATGGTGAGAATGGGAGGCGATCGGCCGTTAAGAAGCCAACACAGAAAAAGAAAGCCTGGACAAGAAAAATTGTAGGAAGGGTTGTTGATGGACTCAACTTCATTTGCTATAATGTGGTTCACACACTGAACGGTAGGACCTTTTGTCAGACAGGGTTAAAAAAATATGCATGCCGTATTGGGAATATGTCCAGTGCATATCTGATATACTTTGTAGGTACACAAATATATACGTAACATCACACATGCGAATTTGCGAATCTCTCTGACTCAATCTGAATTTCATTTTGACGATGTGGAAAGGTTTTGAGTACCATGTTTTATTGGCTGCATGTTAACTCACATCAGTAATGCAGTACAATGAATAGTAATTATAGCTTTGACTTTCATTTTTTCGCATGAATTGGTAATGGCTTCTGTAATAAATACGCGAGAGGCTTCAGACTCTGAACATTTTTGCACTGTTCTGGAAATCTAAAGAGAGAGCGCGGAGAATCTCAAACAGCACAAGCCAAGAGTTGAAGGGCATTCGTAAACACGCGTTGTTTTTACTCTCCTATCAATCTAGCTGTTCTCATCTATTACACTAGCTTCAGCGCATTGGGGCAAATCGTGATAAAGACAGGCTTAGTTTCGAAGAAAGTTGCTTCTTCTCTCACCATGAGTTTAGAGGCTTTCCTTCTCCTCCTCTTTCTTACCCTCTTGATTGCCTATTATATACACGAGAGGCTTGAATTTTTTCAGCTTTTCACTCGTCTCGGTATCCCCGGTCCTCCTCCAAACTTTCTCGTGGGCAATATGCTGGACCTCGTCGGCCGTCGGAAGTTGGTCACGGAGGTAATGGCGGAATGGGAGAAAAAGTATGGAACGTTCTACGGCTTCTTCCGGGGCACGAGGGCCACTCTCGTTGTGAGGGAGCCCGAAGCAATTAAGGACATTCTTGTCCGTCGTTCAGCCGACTTTATCAACAGGCCACATATGATAATGAACATTCCTCCCATCCCCGACACGGTTGTTGGCTTGAGGGGTCAACGTTGGAAGAAAGTGAGACAGACGTTGAGTCCAAGTCTCTCGAGTGCAAAAATCAAGCAAATGTTCCCCATCATGTCGACCTGTGTTACAACGACTATTGAAATTTTACGTGAAAGTTCAGATCGGACAGTGGATGCGCACAAGTTGTTCCAGGGACTTGCATGTGAGGTGATTAGCATATGTGCGTTGGCGATGAAAGTCAATTCCCAGAGGGATGCAAAAGACAAGTTTCTCCTGGCGGTGAAGGGGTTCCTGGAAAATGCAATGGGGCCTTTCGTCCTGTGCGCGCTATGCTTCCCCCCGGTCGCAAAGGGAATGGAATTTGCCTTGTTAACCTTTGGCTACTCTCACGAAATGACGACAATGATCATGGACAGTGTGAAGACGGCGATGAGGGTAAGGAGGGCGAATAACTTTAAGCTGCAGATGAGCAACGGGAATGGGGTTGCAAATGGGAGCATGCCTCAAGTCGATGCCCTTCAGTTGATGATGGATGCCACAGACGAGTCGGGAGGTTCTGCTTTGAGCGATAAAGAGATTGTGGCGAATGCGTGGGTCTTCATTTTGGGGGGGTTCGAGACTACCTCGGCAGCTTTGACTTACACGTGCTACCTGCTCAGCACTCATCAGGATGTTCAGGCAAAGCTTTTCGAAGAGTTGAAAAACGTGTTTGAGGTTGGCGTCAAACATGAATAGGCGTCTAAAATGTATTAGGGTTTTATAAGTGATGTGTTTAAAAGTGTAAATTTCTTAATTTATTTTAATTAGATTGACGAAACGCCGACCTATGACAAAATCAGCGATCTTACTTATCTCGACCAAGTGATTTGCGAATCTTTGAGGCTGTACCCGCCAGTGGTGTCTTTTGTAGTGCGAGGGCTAGAAAAAGATTGTTGGATAGGGCCGTACCTTATTCCAAAAAATGTTGGGATTCATGTACGGTGATAATAAACTTCCCCCGACAAGTCTGAGGACAATAATAATTCCTACATTGTCTGAAATAGATTCCCATTTGGCAAATCCACCACGATCCGGAAATTTGGCCAGAACCCCACCGTTTTGACCCAGACCGATTTGCTAATAATGCCAAAAAAGCATATGCCAACAATATGGAATGGATACCGTTAGTTTCATTATTTAAATAAACTTGAAACTTTTAAATATACACACAACTTTCAACTCGATAGTTTTGTAATTTTTGTAATTTTAGTTTTGGCAGCGGATTGAGAAACTGTATGGGAGCCAGATTTGCACAATTAAATTTGAAATTTACACTTTCTTCAATTTTGCGAAACTTTAAGTAAGTTCTTTCTTGAAATTCATTTGTTTTTTCTAGAGCAGTACTAAACTGATGGTTTTGTTTGGATTGCAGAGTAGTTCCAGCTTCGGACTCGACTCCTCACAAATTGAAACTGAAGGTGCCGTCAGTCACCATTGTTCCTGATGGCGGAGTTCCACTCAAGTTCGTACCTCGAGCTGCTTAGAAATTGTTATTTAATTCTATAGAGAAAAAGTCTACACATTTCACTTTTAATTGATCGAAATGAGCTAGTTTAGAATTATCACTTTTCCCCTACATAGAAAAATAATACTTTTATTTAGTAAATACAGTGTTGGAAACAAAATCCGGTGATTTGTAAAAGTTTGTATAGTTTTCAATGATATGCCCTAGTTCTTACTAATTACATAAAAACAGGCTAGAACCAATATTATAAATGCTCATTGTTGGAATGTTATAATAACAAGTTTATGGCGTGTAGTTGGAAATAAAGACTAGCTATTATGGAAAAGATAAAACTATCATTACATTAATTACTTGGCTATTTAAATTATGTCACCATCAAGCATGATAAAAAGTTTCATTATGCGCATTTGAAAAGTGGAAGGAAGGGCAAAATGGTACAAGCTTATTTTCTCGGATTGCATCCAAAGCAGCCCTCTACCAGAACCCATGCACACAGTGTTTGTTTTGTCCACGCAGTCCATAGAAACCGACTTCCCAACATTTTGGAAACATGTCATTTCCCTATTTTCACAAATCAATCACCGACTGCTGAGACAAAATTCAGTAAGAGCAATCTTTTTCATCTCAATAATTATTGCTGCAGTCATTAAAATTAAGGGTATGTTTTTTCTTCTCATCAGTAATCAGAAAGCGTTCTTCACATTGAGAAATCTTCAGTAATATCAGAGGGACAATCAAGATGAAGCTTAAATTTGGCATCGTCGGCCCATCGGGGGTGAGTTGTGAAATTTTAATCATGGACGCAATTGTAAAAAGGGAATAATTAGCAAATCGCAGTATATAAATTATTTTATTGAAGTCAATATAAGTAATTTAATTATAAAAGTATTTTTAGCTTCTCCATAAAAAGTTCATTGGGCATTCATTGTATTCATTGTTGTATATTCGAAAACGTCGGGATGTTTATAATGGTTCCATACTGAAATATAAACTAAGGTATGTTAGGGTGGGTGAAGAGTAAGGGGGAAGATGGGAAAGTTTTATCAAAGCGGTGCTGGTGGTGCTACGCCTTTAACATACCTAAGACCACCCACTCCACCATCACCATCTCAGCATTCACCAAATCAGATTTTTTGTGCAAAATGGGATTACTTGTACACTGAAGCTGTTTTGGATTGCATCTGTCATAAAAATGCGAATGTTGTTATAGCATGGGTGAGGTGTAAGTGTAAAGTGTAAAAGATATGACATGTGATGATGCTAGGTTTGCCTGTGAAATACTCGGGTTATAGGTCTCGATATAGAATTATTATCTTCAGATTTTGAGTGCTGATCATGCAAGCTCCTCTTTTTTCATACTTCCACCCAGGTCAATTCCAATTGAGTTGGATGATTTTTAAATTGTGACATATGGTATGAGCGTACAAAATATTACATATGGTGAAGTAAGTAAAGAGGCAAAGTCATGTCTGACTGCGAACCATTTACTATAACCTTTTATGTTCATTCGGGACAGCTTCTGTATGGGCATTTCAATTTAAAGTAAGGTCCAAATAAACTGATAAGTGATTTCAAGTCAAATGCACTTTCTTCCATCGCTCAAAAGGACACGTTCCCGTTCCCATTGTTCTTTTAACATGTCACGTTAGGTAGGCTAAATGTAGGCCCTTAATGTACAGATTTCGGAAAAATACGATTGCCTAATTTTCCAAAAATCAATTTTATTCCTCAACTTAAAAGTAGTTAAGATCACGACTCATGTATCTACTTTAATACTTCCAGGCATTTTACTGATTATCGAAAGGAAATCCGCATTTCATTGCTTAAATGTCCTCTCGAATGAATGGAAAACTGACACGAATCTTTAAATGAATTTAGACATTTGGGAAAGAAAGAAACAATGCATTCCTTTGACTACGTTTGTCACCAC
>JAHZMY010002258.1:0-14423 GCA_027743915.1 Seira sanloemensis | reverse complement strand
TTTTAAATTACAAAGTTTTTATGTGAAGCATATAGCCATGCTAGTAGTATAAGTTGGAAAAGTATAATTTTGCACAAGCCTCGACCTACTCAAAAGTGAAAAGTTCAACTTTTTTGCAAGTTTTTGAAAATACAGCCAACGAAACTGAGGGTATGTTCAGTCAAGTTTTCTTAATTTTTAAGAACAGAACAAAGTATTATTGTTTGTTTCTGAAATACATACTTACTTACATACATGATGGTACAATGTCTAGCAAAATGTTCTGCGAGCATGATTGAAAAAGAAAGATTAAGCTAATTTTCCTTTCACATTTCTCTCTGTGTGGGATGGATGTTCTTTCCCTCCACCGAACAGTATAAGAGAAGGCGACGCGCTGAAATTCATAAATATTTTAAAGGAGAGTTTTTGCAATCCAAGTGCCATATCGAAATCTCTGAGAGATTGTATGTATGTGTGGAGGCACTTACATCAGCGAAGAAAGTCAGTGCAAAGATAGAGAGGAAAAGTGTCTCATGAAATCTTGATAGACAATGTCATTGGGGAACTTGATCCTTAGAGGAAATATATCAGTCTATTCAATGCCTTCCTTCGACAGTTGAAATGGTATTTTTTTCTCTTCTCAAAGATGAAATGGAATACACTTGTACTTCTGCACGGTACACTTGTAGTGGTCTTCTCTGGCAGTGTCGTGCTGAATGAGCCTTCTTCACTTGTTTTTTCATGACATTCATCTTTTCTCTCTTCTTCCAAAATCTCTCTTCATCCCGTCTTTTATCCTGCTTATCCAGCCCCTATCGTATGTATTCGTAATGTAGTTTTGCAGATTTCTGTTTGTTGTATATATTTTTTTGCATTTTTGTACGATTCAATGCAAGAAAAACGTGGCTGTTTTTTCTCAAAATGACTATGTATATGGATCTGAAGATATCCTTTTGAACTCTACTGAACCGTTGTTCCGAGCTCGTGGGTTTCGTATGCATTACACTACCAGATTTCCTTTTTTACCGAAAAAAGGATTTGACTTGGGCAAGATGAAAAAATAAGCTTACAGAGTCTCAGGCATTGTCAGCAGCTAGACCCTCTATAGCCCATTATCGTATCATGTACGAGTCGTATCCATTTTTCAACTGTATCATATTCCATTTTGAGAATGTATTGTTTCATAAAAAAAAAGTGGAAAATAAGAAAATTGCGTCTTGTCGATATCCGATATGTATACAAAATTGAAATGCCGAAATGGAAATTTATAAAAGATTTTTTTGGCAGAAACCTCATGCTAAACCAATAATATAGCACTTGAGCATATTTCGTTTCCTTTGAAGTGTCTGCTTTACTACCCTTATTGTTATCGTTTCATGATAACTCAACAATTGATAAAGAGAATACGAGTTGACTGCGCCACAGGATGCCATTTTCATTCACGTCGCCATCCATTATATCGTAGAAGGAAAAGGAATTCCAACAGGGCGGTTCATGTGGCGTGGGGGATAGTATAAAGTATAAACTGAAGCATATGAATGCATTAATTCGATTTAAGAAGATCATTTATTAATTTCGTTGTGACTTTAGTTTTTCGTTATTAAAATTAATTTGGTTGTGTAAATTTGCAGGGAGGAGCGAGAGAGGTCTGGGGCGGATGGTCGGCGATGGCAACAAAGACTTCCGTCCTTGCGCCTAGCAAATGGACGGCTTAGAGGTCCTTACTCGTCAGTGCCCGGTTCGGTTGCAGCGCCCTACTCGCATCCAACCTCTCCAACGATTATACTTGACCGTCATGCCGGCCTTCATGGTTTCGGTTTGGGCCATCACCGAGGTGCCCATGGGTCAACTACTGTTGTCATCGAAAGAACGCACCATCCATCCGACTCACTCTTAACCGTTGACGACGACTCACTCCTTGTCGACGATTATATATCCCCCGACATGAATTACCGCGGAGAGGCTTGCGGGTAAGTTCATTCCCTTTCACCTCTTATTTCTAATCATTATTACCAAGTATTAATTATGAGGGCAGTCCAAATTGTTCTAGTTGATCAAATATCTAACACGAATTAGATATAAAATAGCATATGGGGGTTTTCTGGCAAAAACGTTGGCTCTTGTTTAAAAAAAACTCATGATATGAATTAGCTTATTTTCTAAATGTTTTATATTATCTGCAGTTAATAGATAAAATAACAAGCGAGCGTTGAAAATGCGATGTTATTGTTTTGGAAAAACGTTTGGACTGTCTTTCTAATTTACGAAAACTGACGTGAGTTACACTCGTTCAACGTACATTGTTTAATATACATATAATCCTTGGTACATTGTGTACTAGAAATATAAGATAAGTATTCGAAAGCAAAATTTTTATCACTCGTTAAGCCACTGTAATGTTTATTTTGCTATATGTAATCTGTTGTGCACACGTGTGTGCATATGTATGTATGTATGTGTTTTGTTCTTCGATTTGCGCTTGAACCGGAATAACGGATGCTGGAATTGTTGAGCACGCTCAAGCGTCTTGCCATTGTGCATGTACTAAAGCTCTCTCGTCCACGGGGCAAATGTGCATACGCCATAAAAGATGGTGGTGCACACAAAGAGCCAATGATAATATGTAATAATGATGGTATCTCAGATGGACGAATCCCCGAACGACTTTTCCATATACCATAAGGTCACGCCATTAGATTCACTAACTCCTGCTATCTCGGTCGGCCTAAAACATTTTGCTATGCTGCAACTCAACTGTGTGTAAGACAAAAAATGTAGCATTTTTATCTGTCTTGGAAGGCGAACCATCTTTTTCTCCGAAGAAAGCGTAGATCATACGAAGAAGCAGACAAAGACAAGAACACAATGAGCATCGACGTATGTATTTTACTCTCGCTCTCATCTGATTATAAAACCTATAAATTTCATAGCCAGACGAGAGAAAGAAAGAAAAATGACTACCTTCCAATATTTGTATGACGATATGTTGATGACTTGCACTGTTTGCGTCGATCCTTTTGCTTTTTCGTGGTGTGCCTGTCTCCTATTCCTTGATGCGTGTAGTATTGGCATTATCATACCACAAAAATAGTTTGAATTCAGAGTTCCAGCCGATTCCTATACTTATTTTTAGTGGGAAAACGGATCGATTGATTTTGTAGGTATAGATAGGTATTCATTTCTTTCCCTTTTTCCTATTACCAAAGGCCAGGAAAGGATAGATGACGTTGTACAAAAAAAGCTGAAAACGAGAACGTGCTTTTGTCTATAAAGCTCTTTTTCCTACTTACTTAAAGCAACATTCTTTTTCTTCTCCAGACTATTGTATTGCCTACTTTCTTCCTTGGAGAAAGTTTACTCATCGTGACAGATAGAGAACTATGCCGTTTCCTCTCAAACTCTCAGAGCTCGTTCAGAGTCAGTGGAACAAGCGAAAACATCAAATATGTAGAGAGGTGTGTGCATACACATGCACACATTCTTTAGGTGTAACACACAGGTCAGAGAAAGTACTCGGAACCTGAAATACGGGGAGAATGAGAATCGGTACTTAAACCAGGTGGTAAAAGTGCTTGAAATAAGGCAATGAAAAAATGCGTTCCATATTTGCACTCGCTCCCTGAACATGCTCCCAACTTGCAGAAGGCAAAAAAATATCGGCGAATACGGGTGAGACCAAGTGTCAGAAGACTTCTTTCCTGAATAATTCGTCCTTTTTTGTTCATTGTCATGTGTAAAATATAATACATAATACATAGAGTAGACGTGTACATATACATATATATTGTATATGTATACATGGTCGTATCGCGTCTTGCCGAGTAGACAAGTATTTGCCGACTTGCACTTATTTTTTACCCAAAAAAAAAAGTTCAGCAAAGAAAGGGCATCAAGAGGAGAAAAAAGGTGAACTGCATTTTTTACGAAGAGAATTATTTTAAGAGAAAGTCAGTTTGCTCCCCTTTCTTTTGTGCTTAGGCCGCCGTGAAGTAAAGTTTAACTTTTGACTATTGCAAAACCTTGGATAAAAATCTGGCTGGAATTCGGTACAGGCAAAAAAAGGAAAAGCGAGCCAGCATGTGTACGGCTGATGATGTTAGATGGGTGTTTTGAGAAAAAGAAAAGGTCCCACCGGTGATACCAGTCCTAATGCAATCGTACGTAGATGTACCACCTTTTATTTGCTCCAAACCTAGAAGGTATAGAAAAGAGTAGGAAGAAGAAGGTGGAAAAGGCAGACTGCAGATAGCGAACGGAAAAACTTATGTAGATCTAGATTCTCAGGACGATTGGGATACGTTGATGTAAGGAAATAGAAAAACGGGTGATGGTGGCGGTGGTCGTCATTTTTTTAGTTCTAGCTGCAGGAGGGACTTCTTTTTAGGAGTTGATCGATCGATAAGTAATGATAGCCAAATTCAAGAAGTTTGCTTCCCAGAAAAAAGCATGCTTTCGGAGAAAGTACTGAGCAAGGGAAACTACTTTAGAGGGGAAAAAACTTTTTTGGTTTATTGCCGGTCATACTAGTAGTAAAATAAGTTGGAGCGCGGTGGCAGGCAGAAAAAAAGCTAGTAGAATAACTTAAACTCTTAGGGTTCACGATAAATTCTCTAAAAAAAGGACTATTTCATGTATTAGGCGAGTGGGAGCTGGAGCCGTTTCTTTATGGACTTTTTCCCACAAGTTTTATTCTGCATTTTGCTTGTTTGGGTCATGAAAAATGCGTGGTTAAAATTTCGATTCTTTTTCTTTGGAGCTTTATTTTTTGAAACACGATTAGCTTATAGTGTAATTAATACACTTCTAAATTGATTGGCTTTGCATTTTTAAAATTGATGCCATGAATTACTAGCAGCTGTCTATTGGATCTATACTAAGCCATGGCATTCTTTTTTCATGTATTGATTTATTTCAACTAAATATTTCATAATGTTAGTAGGCACACTACACATGCTTTACTGGGTCATTCAGCTTCGATACTTTGTTGAACTTTAGTAGATAAGGTGTGTAATAAAGTTTTGTCTCTGGAACTTTCTCACATGCATACTTTTTAGATAATGTAGAAGGCATACCGCGTAATAACCATAAAAGTAATAGACAATAATTCTAATATCGTCCAAAGTGTGTAATCATTGAGCTTGCTTTATGCCCTGAAAAGTATTTTTGAATGAGATAATGGAGGAGTGTGTCGGTTTTTCTGACCCAAGTTCTCAGAAATTCTGAAAAAAATTTGATATCTGTAAAATGAAGTTTGATAAGAAGAAATGGCACTGATTAAAAGACTTGCTCGTTCTTGCTTTTTTTAAATCAAAAGTTTGCTTTCAGGGCACTAAGAAAATCAAATTACGTATGTATTATCTTTATGGAATGAAAGCTGTGCACTTTTGTTATCGTCTGCTGATTTGGTGAAAGCGCGTGATTTTTGTACGTGTCCTCTTTTCCCTGATTAACTGACGCAATGTCAGGTCGTGCTCATTTCAATGCTTTATCAGCTCAGCTAATGGCTATACATTCCTTTCACTAAATTATTTTTATGAGAGCTATTCCGCCCCAGTTTCACGTTTCAGTGGCAGCATACCCCATACACCAGCCTCGTGATAGGCAGTTGTCAGATGCTGCTAAATGCACGAATTGCTGATTAGAGAGAAATATATACACTCGTTTTGGAGGAGGAGATGTGTCTTCGTCCCCTGTCAGAGTCGCAGCTAGTGATGAACACTCATCGTGAAAAATGGAGACAAAATCTTCCTTGAAACACAATTTTATGCCTATTAAATATTCCCATGAAAATTGAGTCTAAAAGATTCCAGTTTTTCGACTTTAATACCAGGATGTCAAGCCAATGTTTTATACAATTCGCAGCATTCTGACGTTTGAGGATAACTACTCGGATCGAATTTTGTGAAAAAAAATCTCTTATTAAAATTCGATTTCATGAATCTTTTTTCATCTGTGCAGCTCGTGTCTTTGGCGGAAAAACGATATATGTTTCGGAGGAAAGGTTACATAATTTAGATTTAGGTATATATTTGCGTTTCTATGTTTCACGAGCATTTTTCTTTCTCTCACATCTTCATTGTACTGCTTTGTGTGCATACATGTCCCTCGACTTTTTTGCGTGCTCATTTTTTTCTCCAATTTTAGTGGTTTACAATCTTTGTTCTTTAATTCTCTCATGTGCCACTCCACTTCAACTTTCTCATTTATTACTCATCCCATTCTCTCTCATCCGTGCTGCCACATACCTGGTGGGAGATGGATGTCGTACATGATCTCACACAAGGCGCTTTGGTATAGCACCATACCGAATATTTCTCATCATCGCACTCGTTTCACCGACCATAGTAAAATGCTTATTCTCAGGTATATACATACATACATATATATGTAGAACTTAATGATCTCCTGAAATGTTAAAGTGAAACTAAGGTAAGCCTTTGCAAAAAAAAACTTTACATTTTGGGAAGGAGAGGAGGACAGAGCAACGAAAACCCTATTGTCAGACAAAAGAAAGAAGAATGGAAGATGAGCACGCACACATATCTATAGAGCGTGCATGCACAAGGGCAATCTGAAAAAGGACTTTGGCATGATCAGAGTATCATCATAATAGGCATCTTGTCTTCCTTCCTCACTCCACACGCTACACACACTATGGCTGTAATAAGAGGACGGGGTCTGAGATGAATAAAAAGAGCTAGCCGCTGCCAACCCTCCGATTGGCTCAATTCAAGTCGATCACATAGGGAAATATACATGGGCATAAGGCCTGCTGCATGTATGCACACACTCCTGCCTTAAATTGAATGAGACGAAATTTTGTAGGACCCTGTGAACTACTACATTGTTCCTCTACATGAATAAGGATATACGAGTTAGACAAAGAGCAGTTCTCCTTTCACCGTGAGAATTCGATTAAGACAAATGGGATTTGCATGGTTGATAAATCAAATGAGGATTTATTCCACTAAAATAGAATTGTGCAGGTTAAACGTATAAGCCTCTATGGCTTTCTCCGTCAGTACGTCCTGGCGTAAATTCGAATGAACAAACACACTCCATTGCTATAACTTGATTCATTCAAGAAGCAACTCGACTGTGTGCTCCCCATCCTTCAGCTTTTCTCGTCGTCACACATGCTTGTTCCAATAGGAAACTGTAATGAATACAAAAGGGAGCCTTGCAGGGCTTGGCTACAAAAGCAACATGGCCAAAAAAATAGGAAACCCCACGCCATTATAAATCCAAGTCAGTAGTTTATAAAAACGTTAAGAAGCACGTTACGTTGCATTCAAAATAAGGACATAATATTTTTCTCAGCAATGCATATGCTATTCCGTTGGCAGGTCAAAAGGGAGAGCTAGAAGAGAAAAAGATATCTTTTTAATCGTGCAGAGAGCTATGTGCTGCATACAATGCTCCACTTCTTTTTTTAAGAATCCGATTTATTTCAATTCCGCAAGCTCTTGCCGAATTTTAATGGGTTATTATTGACTCCGCGACTTGACTTAACTCGACTCAACTCGAGTGTGTTGTAAGTTTGTAAGAGAAAAACTTATTTGCCAAATTGCAGTAAAGTTGGAAAGGCTACATGTATTTGGTTAGGGGTGAGACAGGCTGGCTTGCTTCGGCTGAGAAAATATTTACCTCGACGACTGAAGGAACGAATGGCCTTGTTCTTCTGATCTCTGATTGGAAGACTTGTACGCGAACTTTGTAGGGCAGAGGTCGGATCAAGGCGGTTTCGAGAGAAAACTTGAAACCTGAATGACTTTTCGTATAAATACATACGGTTTACATTGACTCGTTTACTTGAGCCAATTGATGGTGTGTTGGAAGAATTATTTGAGGAAAGTGATTTTTTGTGGTAAATAAGACGTCTTCAAAAATATCATCTTCAAGTTGAGCAACATTTGTAGATACAGTTGCATCCATTTTTAGTTGGAACATGTTCTGCAAAAATGTGTGTCTATTTTTACCTCTCACCTCTTGTAAAAAGTAAGAATGGCCTTGCAAAAAATTGTGAAATTGTACGTATACCCGCCAAGCCCTTTCCATTTATGAAGGTGTCGTGTCTCTGGTCTTGATATTTCATCTAAATTATTTATTTGTGGGGGAAAAGAGAGAAGTGTAAAAGAAAAAGTGCTGTTTTCTTCCCAAGTGCTCTCGTACAGCCAAGACCGGAAAAGTGCTTGAGAAATCACTCAAGACCCAAGACAAGGTTTACTTGAAGAGTAACAATTAGCATCCGGAGCTTGCTCATAGGAAAAATGAGTGAGTGATGACGATTGACTCACTCTTGAACATAAATATAAACTTTGCCTCTTCGGAAGTTAAAATCATTAACCGATTTTACGACTTTCGTCTTATTATTAAGTAGTTGCAAGAATTGCTTAACAATTTTTTTTTGCACAAGTCGCATTATGCAGTTTCCAGCAATCCGTTTTTACGAGTTGTACATATAATGATATTGGTCAAAACGTATACAACATGGTTTTTTTGAGTCGACGAGAAAACCATATTTGAAATGTTGGTGTAGTGTGTAGAGCTCGGAAATTCCGTTACATAAATCATGCATCCACGAACCGAAATATCGCACGTGTTTGAATGAGCTGTTTTTTGTAACTCTCACATTTTTTGTAGGAAAAAAGTCTTTCTCAAACAGACAGACCAAATTTATTCTGTATTTTATCTCATGAGCAAAAAAACGTACAAGCAAGGCCTACTGATAATGCAAGGCTGGACAAATATGACATTCCCTCTCTGACAGTTTATGTAGAAGATACAGGTCACAAGAGAGAAAGCTTTCACGATATTTTGCAACTTTTATGTAATCATTTTGTCAGAAATGGAAGCGGAAAAGTTAATTTTTTATCCGGTGTGCCGGTATACATACACCCTCCGCTTGGGAATTTTCTTAACTGTTTTTCTCTTTGCAGCAAAGTTTTCTCCTGTCTCGAATAATGACAAGATTTATGAGAAGCCGAGTGTAAGTACCATTGTAATAATAGAACTCTTTGTGAAGAGAGAGTCGCCATATCTATCTTTTTTCTGATTTTCTACTCAGAGAATGGATAGCGGTGTGCTCAAAGATAAAGAGGACCTAATTCATAACCGAAGGTCACCTCAGACTTCCGGATCCCAACAAATTCGTTTTGGGCTAATACAAAAAGAATCAGTGTGTTCTCTGAAAAAGAAAAAAAAATGAAAATAATGTAGGGAGATTTACAAACGTTTGGTCTCACATTTACACCGCCCGTTGTGCAACACACTCCGGCGGAAATAGTGGGCGGCGGGATGGGAAAAGCAAACATTTGGAAGAAAAGGGTTTGGAGAATTACAATCATGCAGAGGAAACTTTCTACAGCATCTTGAGCAAATGTGTGAGAATAGGATACAAGCTCGTTTATAGCTTTTTAGAGTTGCTCTTTGGGGAATTTCAGTCATAAAATTTTTATGCATTCCATCTTTAAAAATTGCTTGCCCAATATAAAGCATTTTTTATACCAAGATGGGTATAAAAGCATGCGGGTATTAAAAGGGAAAAAGGCTTCAAGCCAGCTTCCAAGTCAAATAAAATGCACGCAATTTTGAAAAGATATGAATCAGACGAAAAACACACATCCCGTTGCCTATTTCCTCTGTATTACAAGTTTTTTACATACCTGTGTACATGTATGACATTAGGGTATACGTAAAAAGGTAAGTTTGACGAAGTTTGAGAAAAGCGGATAAATTTTGTTCACATTTTCATTCCATTTAGAGGCTACCACCACAGGAGACTGGGAAATTTCAAAGTATTTATTCTACCCTTTCCCGTGAAAGGCAAAGAAAGCTCAATAACCGATTTAGTAGAAATCTGTCTCATGCCTCGATCTGGTCAACTGCCTATACATATTATTATATATTTTGATATAATCGAACGAACGATTGTGAGTCTCGCAAGACAATGAACGCTTAATATTTTCAGAAGTCCGTTTATTAGATGCAGGGCTGCATGGCCACACAGCTTTGAAGTTATGCATGAGACCGTCCTCTTGGGAAGTGTGGCCTATCGCAATAATAATGACTTGACGTTATAAAGAAAAGTTGATGGGCTAAATGAAATACAGCACTTCTCTCACTCCATTCTTATGACCCAAGTGCAATACCGCAGTAACGTGAGTTTTTTCATTGTCCTTCGAGCTAAACTATGAAAAAGGGCATGATTTTGTAAGGAAAGATTTATTTTCTTGGGAACAGCATTGTAAATGGGCGTAATAAGAAGCAGGGTAATTTGCCAGCAGAGTGTATGCGCCAATAAATAAGCCGGTGTTCCAAGTCATTTCAAATGCCATTTATTTTTTTACGGTCTTTATGCATGGAAATGTGGCCGAGGTGCTGGCTCACAACCATTACTAATGTACGAACGAGTGGTAGTCACACGATGAAGAATGAATGCGAATAAAAAATATATGGGCAAATTGATTTCCTTGCGCCTAGCTGAGTTAGCCAACGCGTGTAATGCAAGCTCTTCATTTTTTCCTTGTGAACAGGTCCGGCGGGCCCGCAGACTTCGGCGGATCCAAAGTGCATTTTTCGGGAGATGATGGGAGCCTTTATGGAACACCAAAGGAAGAGCCGCTGACCCCAAGCATGACGAACTTGGATAAATCGGGGGCTAACGTGTCCACAGTCGGGGACTCGGGTAAGTTTAAGCCGTTCGGTTTTCATTACTTTGTAATGGCAATTTTATCACTTTTGCGGTTTTTTTGCAAAATAACATCGTCCTGTGCTTTTGATGTTAAAAAATGATACTCAAGTTGGATATTCTTGAGAAGTGCAAAATAAAGATAGACCGCCTTGTGACAGTCTTTTTCAGCATATTATTCTAAAGCCATCCCTGTATAACCAATTAATTTTCTTAGTAAGAAAGTATAATACAAAAAGTTCATTTAAAATCAATTATTTGTGTATATTGTAAACTTGTAAACACATAAACTATTTTGGATCCGATCTCTGCATTGCATTTACTTCATGATAATGCTATCTCAAGTCCACTCCGAGTTTTGTATTTGTCCTAAATCAATAGTACGTACGGTGAAGTCGTCATGCACTCCCACTCAATATTGCTCCATTCCAGCTTGTCTTGCAAAAGATATCTCAACAAAATCAGGCCGTGTAGTTTGTGAAATCATTGTATTTTTCAATTAAACGAAATTGGGTGCTTTTGCTTCACAAAAAAATAAAACGTTTTATAAACGAAGCGAGGATCAATAATTCTTCAGTTCCCATTTATTTCAAACCTTTCATCAGCGAGATGCGAGTTGATCCTTCCCTGAAAGACCCCGTTAAAGATTTTTTCTGAGTACTTATATAGCTCCATGTACGTCAGCAAAATGTGAGGCAGAAAATAAGCAAAGAAGGGAAAATAATGGAAAACGATAGTTGAATAAAAGTGAGTATAGAAAAGCCATACAGAATATAGAGAAGAAGGAGTGAGTGTGCCCCCGTCTATAAGAATTATAAAAGAGCAGGGGCAAGATAAATACGTATTTTTTGGAACGTCGAAACCATCCATGCTGTAATTATCATCATCTTGATAGATTTTTTCCATCAGATAGCGAAAGGAGAAGATCCAGACGAAGATTATTTGCTTTAGAATCCTTGTGCTCATCGAGACTTAAAAACAGAGGGAGAGTTCCGCAGTTGCCTTTTAAATGGTGATACTGATCCTCCTAGGTTTTAAAGAAAGCTATGTGCATTACCCAGAAACTAAGCCTACATTTTTGTGGAGAAAGATGTGATGTGACATAAAACCCAGCTCGCTGGCCCAAACAGATAGAAATGTTTTCCGGTGATAGTATTAGCACAAAGTAGCGGTACGACTTGTGTATGTAATCCTGCCTTAAGCATTTTCCCTGTTACCTTGAGCTTGGCAGGTTATTTATGGTTTGTATATCTACTCTCTCCCTCTATCTCGATGCTAGACGCGCTCGACATTTTTTTGCCAGACCACAAATGAAGAAGAAAAAATGTGAGAGATGTAGCGTAAAAAATCGAGGTGTCAATACTCGTGCATGCTACCACAAGAAAATAGATACACATTCCGACTTCCCAGGTTTATTTTAGCCCATCATGAATTACCTTTATCGGTGCCTTTGTACGGAGCTGAAGCACGGAGCATTTACTTTTTATTTAGAAATGCCCACCGTCCGTCTATCTGTTGTATTACCCTTGCCCGTGATTTTGACCACATGCGGTATCCAATTCTAACCAACTTTAACATTCCAAGCTAACGTAGTGTTTACTAGTTGTCGCAAAGTAAAAATATGCATTACTCAGTCCAGTCAAAAGAGATTAGTTATGAGAAAGACATTTCCCACGAATACCGCCGTAGAACAGCTCTCTAGAAAAGAGTAGTAAGAGGGCTTCGATGCCCTTCGGTGGGACCATATTTTTGGAAGATGTCTTTGTTGCTTTTCTTTCAATGAATTTGTACGTTTTCCCAGGTTTATTTTAGCCCATCATGAATTACCTTTATCGGTGCCTTTGTACGGAGCTGAAGCATTTACTTTTGATTTAGAAATGTCCACCGTCCGCCTATCTGTTCTACTACCCTTGGCCATGTTTTTGACCACATGCGGTATCCAATTCTAACCAACTTTAACATTCCAAGCTAACGTAGTGTTTACTAGTTGTCGCAAAGTAAAAAGATGCGTTACTCAGTCCAGTCAAAAGAATAGAAGTTATGAGAAAGACATTTAATAAATACCGCCGTAGTTCAATGGTAGAACAGCTCTCTAGAAAAGAGTAGTAAGATGGCTTCGATGCCCTTCGGTGGGACCATATTTTTGGAAGATGTCTTTGTTGCTTTTCTTTCAATAAATTTGTACGTTTAAAGTAATACATCTTTCTTTGCGACTAGCTTCGATATTATTCTAAATAACCTGAGATAAAGCTCGGACTCAAATAAAAATAGTATAATTTCTTCGTCCAATTTGAGTGCCGACATAGTCAAACATTAACTATTAGGATGCATGTAATGTATGTAAGAACTTGAATGGTGCCGTCTGTAGTGACACAATGTTAAACGTAAGTAAAATGGTTTGAGCCTATTCAGCTGCGTACAAATCTTTTCTTTCGCCCGGTTCTTCTTTCCAGCTGTAAGTAGCGAGTAATTTGATTCGATTGTTTTATTGGAAAACGGCAGGCAATATTTGATATTTATACTGGCAGCTTTGGGTAAACTTTTGCATTTGCCAAGAAAAAGTGGTAGTGCCGTGTAAAACGATATATGATATCTATGTGTATGATGTCTTTCCAAGTAATGCGAATCTTTACACACAAACATGGAAATACAGATACAACTTTTGATAAGCAAAAGTAGACTCTCTCCGTCTTCTTCTTCCCACACCGACCACAACTCTAACCTCAAAAACAGGCCAATTTGCTCAATGAGGATATTTTTTACTTGTCCATTTTCTCAACCAATTTCATTAGTCTTTTTGGTTTGATACACCTAATATATAGTTTTGATTAAAGAGATGTGTATCGTTTTCATGATAGCAGGTTGTAGAAAGAAGTATCGCCTCCACGTGACATGTTTTCTTTCCAACTTTCCAAGATCATTCATTCTTCCCCTCACTCTCTCTCTCTCACACACAGGGCTTTCTCCATGTATATTATTTTTATTTATTGCCTCCCATTCAGCCAGAAGAGCAGATAAACGCTCAACTTTTTAGATAAGTGAAAGTATAGCATGACCTAGTCGCAAAATCGTTCTCATTTTTTCTTTGATGATAGTAGAGCAGGGAGAAAAATGAAAAATGATGTCTGTACGGACGAGAGAGAGAGAGAGAAAACGGTTACGTAGCGCCGAGTGAATATGTTTTGACACGACAAGATTGTGAAGTACACACGTCACTTCTTGCAATGATTTCCTATGTCATGCAGCTCGGGGTATAATGTGGGCCGGATACAAGTTGAAGTAAATAACGATGTCCGTGTACCCCAAAAAACTGTGAGCTGAACTCTCTCACTCTCTCAACGGAATTTCATATTTAATTGTCTGAAGAAATGCAAGTTACATGATATATGACAGGATGTGTCTGTGTCTCATGTTCCGCTATTACTGAAGACGCGACCAGATACGTATAATGCATTTGAATTTGAATCTTATTTTATCATTCAATTTCTTGTCTCCACATTCAATAATCCATTGGAATGTGTGGGAAGTGCAGATATGTATTACACAGAGTTAGCATATGAATGTCGTACTACGAAAGAGGAAAAAGTTTTGGTCTACTGCTGCTGGCACATTTCGGTCATCATCACTTTTCCCTGAATTTTTTTTCCCTTGAAGCTCTTTTTTGGGTCACGAGGGGGTTTTCTACTATCCACTTTACCCTAAGTGGTGTATACTCCCCGAGGAGAGCACACTCTAACCAAGAGGAAGTCATATA
>JAHZMY010002257.1:0-13701 GCA_027743915.1 Seira sanloemensis | reverse complement strand
GTCGAAATTTCAAAAGAAGCAACTTAAATTACTTTGGCATTCCTAGCTGTTAGCTTGACACTTAGTATTTATTTAATTTTTAGCATCCAAAAAAAATTTCGTTCATTTAAATACATTGTTACTCAAAAAAAATGTTATGTTAGCGCGTTCCAAATCATTATGAACATCTCCTTTAAACTTAATCTTTGTATATGTCATTTAGATTATCGAAGCAACATTTATACGATATTTTTCAGGCCTGGCAAAATTCGTTTCAAGATCATCCAAATTAAGCTTCTGGGAAAAGAAAAATTTGGAATTTTTTTCACATGACGGGAAGACTGATATATTTTGAAGAGTGCGTCGAGTCGTGAAATTCCAAGAGAAGGAATTTGGCAGAAATGCTGTCGCCTGCTGCATGCTGCGTTCTGGCTACAACTTGGACGCCGTCAACTATTACTTAACTATTGCAGAAGAAACATTTCATGACACCAGAAACCAGCCAAGGTCAGGACCGACAAAACAACAACTGAGAAATGAAGCGCTTCCAAAATATGAACCTGACGACCTGTACCAAACGGGCATGTGTAAGTCTTCTGAAATGCAGTTGTAACGTTCTGTTTGTCAAGCGCCGTTTATATTGTGAATAGCGCGGTTGGGTAAAACGTAATATGAATGCAAATAATATAAATATTTTCATTATTTTTTGCCCACAGATGTTGGGAATGAGCGGGACGACAAAAAAAGGGATCGTCATTGCTCGAGCCAGAAGAGGGAACATCATAAAACGCGTATGAAGAGCGACTCAGGTGAGCAGAGTTGACCAATAAGTAATTGCTTAAATAGCATGTTTGCAAACATTTCTTGCATGCATCAAAATTTGTGGTTAAGGGTTCGAGTAAACCAGCTTGTGTAAAAATGCACTCTCAATTTTCATGCCACACAAACACTTCTTGAATATCGAGTGTTCATACTACAAGGCATAGCCATTTTGAAATCCATGTATTTCTATTTTGCGAAAACAGGTATTTGAGAGACATTTTGACAGTTAGAACAACTAGGAGTACACTGTTTTCCTGCAGTTTTGAGGAGCAGGAAATATGTACATTTGAGATTATAATCGTTGCATGTGGTTTTTTGCTAAAGTGAGTTACGCGCATCAGGCAAAAACGAGAAAAGAAAATGTCATGACAGTTTGGAGGTATAAGGGGTGAAAAATCATTCGCCCTCTAAATTTGTTCTTGAATATTTTTGTGCTTGGAGGCCTCAAACCATTTTCTTAGCAAGTAAATTTTTAGAAAATGTTTTGAAATTAAAATGCAACATCGCTACCGTGCTACATTCAGCTCTTGAATGGAAGATTATTAAAACAATTTCCGTGCGTTGCAGCCAATCAAACAACATAAAAAAATTAAATGTTAAATCACACGCTTAATAAAAACATTTGGGGACGTCGTAAGAAACTAAAGCATTACCGTAATCTAATTAAAACATTTCATATAAACAAGTTATTTGCTTATATTCAAATATATATTTTTAAGATTCACGTTGATAAGTGAAAAATAAGCCTTTACGCATCCAATTGACTTATAGGATGCCTGCAGATTCGAACAATTTGTTGCGTTTTCTTTTGCGAAAATGCTAATATCATTTAAATGCTTACATGAAAATTACCGGTATAGAAAACTCCCGGTATGGAAAACTCCCAGCACGGAAAACTCCCGATATGAAAAACTCCACGTACAATAGAATTTGTGTTCCATCGTACACTACCTTTTAAAGGTAGCACGAAAACTCCAGGTATGGAAAACTCCTGGTACGAAAACTCCTAGTACAAAAGCTCCCGGTACGGTACGGTAGTTTAGACGGTAGCCTACGATGGAACACAAATTCTACTGCACGTAGTGTTTTTCATGCCGGAAGTTTTCCGTGCCGGGAGTTTTCGTACTGAGAGTTTTCGTACCGGGAGATTTTTGTATCGGGAGTTTTCATGGAAGCCTTTTAAATTACCGTATCGGACCGGGAGTTTTCCATGCCGGGAGTTTTCGTACTAGGAATTTTCGCACCGGGAGTTTTCGTATCGGGGGTTTTCGTACCGGGAGTTTTCGTGCTACGCATTTAAATACCAGACTATAAAAGTATTTTGTATTACCTGTGGGAGCATCGTAGGTGTATTTGCCTGCCTGGCTGGTGAAAATACCTGCCGAGGCAGCCGTATTTGCTTGCCACTTTGACAATCCTAATTTTTGCTTATTAAATAAGTTATTTAAACTTTTTCTATGTCTGTAAGGCAATAGAGTAGGAGGAAGCTGAATACAAAATTAAGACCTCCCTGTTTTGAAGTACGGACGATAAATGGACAACGAATTTTTTGTGAATCATTGTTACTGCGTAACGGTTCAAAAATTTAATTAATTTTGTAATGCATAAAAGTCTCAGGTTCATCGAAATACTAAAATCTTGCTCCCGTAGTCTGACTAAAACGCCATTTTCCGTCACTTAAAATACATTGAATTTGGCATAAACTTTGATTTCAGCGGCGACACACTAACCATTACTCGGTTCTACATTACATATATATACACTCATATACCAGAATCAGAAAACTGACGCAGTAAGTGTTTTTGAAAAATAGCTGTTGACTACTTTTCGTCCATATTTCAAACCTAGGTAATTGTAATTTTTTAATTAGCTATTTCCGCACTCTTGTGTTACCTAAGAATACGTAAAGGCGTAATTAGCATATTTAATGAACAAAAAATTCCGAACTGGCTAAGAGGTGAAAAAGTCGTATTTAAGTTGGCCGGTATCAGTACTAATTGTTATCTGCAATAATGGTATTACCTATAATAAGACTTGTAGACTAGTACATTGCTCATTCCACGCTCTTATATTGTAAATTTGTGTACTAGAATCTGACTTAAATTGATGTAGGCAAATATGTCTGCATGGTAGGCGAATATGCCTGCCATATTACAATAGTCCGTTAGGTATTTTGTAGTCCGACGTCAGCTTTAAAACCGCCATTGACAGATTTGAGCCCTTGAAGATTTTCTTTTTTGAATTATTGCTCTTTATATTCAATTCATTAATTTTCTCTTAGTTACAAACTCAGCTTAAGCGTCAACTCAATGTTTTGAAGAATTTTTCAAGTAGATATACCTACGTGCTTTTTTAAAATGTAATCAAACATTTCGAAATTCTGCGACTTGACCATACGTCATTTTCTGTATTCTGGTAAAACAGCGAATAATAATAGTGGATAGAAATGAAAAAGGGATGAGAGCAGCCGTTTCTCTCAGGACCTCCAATGCCGAGGTTATATATCGTCGGCTTGTACTGATTTTAAATTTTAGACCCTTTAACCGTGATTAATGAGATTTTATTTTAGTTACATGCTTCATCTGATTACGAAAATAGGATATTTAACATTATGCAGGCTGACGACATGCAGTGTGAAAATTGTAAAATGTTACAGACACCGCCACACTCCACACTTATCTATTTCTATGTATGTATTATGTAACATTATTCCGTGTTACTCAATGATATGGAAAATGACGTGTGGTCAAGTCTTCGAGTTTTCAAGTTTTTGATTATTTTGAGCATAATATCAATATTTCTACTTCCAATACTTGTCCACAACATTAAGTTAACGCTTATGCTTAGTTTGTAGCCAAAAGAAATTAAATTATATGAATAATTGCACAAAAATTTAGAAAAGAAAATCTGGACAGGTTCAGGAGATTTACCATTTTGCATTATTCTTGGTTTTGCAGATGCTGAGCAGCTAAGCAGCGGCACGGCATCCTACTTTTCATCCGAGGGAAGCAAGAACTCAGAAATACTTCAAAAGAAGCAGATTGCGGAGAGCCTTGGATTTTCAATGAGCCAACAGCAGCCCATCGACAAGAGTTTTATCATTACTCTTTCAAAAAATGACATTAACAACTCATTTAATTTTGAAACCCGCAAGTTCAACTCTCAGTTGTCCATATTATTAGATCGTTTCATAAAAAACAAGTATCCATGCTCATACCATCATCGTCGTCCACCAAAGTATTTTTCACGAGCTAAAAAAGGTTTCGGCAGAATCGAGGGGTATTGCAAATGTGGTGTTAAATTTCATATTCCTATGGCATTTGCGCCAGAGAAAGGAGAGGACTGGCACCTTACGTGCACCACTAAGTATGAGGGGAATTATGAGTTGCTACAGCCTATTTTTACTTGTCGTCAAGTCAGGGGAAAAGCAAGAGAAGAATTAGCTGAAATTTTAAAGCACACCATGGCTAACGACTTCTTCAGAGACTCTATTGAGAGCACTTCCATTCCGCGTCTTCTTCACGGGAATCCCGTAGTCCCTTCGCAAGAATTACTTCGAACTATAAGAAAGGAAACGAAAGCGAAGGCGGTAGCCTCTAGTAATACAGATGAAGACATTGCAAAATTCAGACAGGAGCAACGAGACAAAGATCCGACTACGAAAAAAATCCATGGCTGGGTTCAAGATTTTTGTTTAGATGATGATAGATACTTTGTGCATATGTACGATGAAAAAAGTCTGAATTTGTTACGCAATATGTCCCAAAACGAATCTTTAACGCTTCACTTCGATGCAACGGGTTCCCTATTATTCAAGCATAACAAAAAGGAACTAATGTATTACTTACTCCTAGCGAGGTTTGATAATATGTCATTCCCCATGGCTCACATGATTAGTATGAGAGGCAGGGCGTCCGATATTGCCGATTTATTTGCAAAAATAAAACAAGCCATAAAAGAAATATCGCCTTCTTTTGATAAGGCTCTTGCTCCGGTCATAGTAACTGATATGTCTATTTCGACAATGAATGGCGTGAGCCTTGGCGTAAATCAGTGTCAATTACACCAATATATTAGGATGTGTTGGGATGCCGTAAGGTGTTCAAAAAGGCTAGAAAATGATATAGCTGTGCATCATTTGTGCATTAATCATGTTATCAAGGCGGTTTGCCGAAGAATGTCAAAATTTTTAAAACAAACAAAAATTGATCGGGAGAAACGGAGACTAGCGGTGGGATCAATAGTAAGGTTGCAAGAGTGTGAGTCCATTGAGGAAATTAATGGAGTGTATCGAGTCATAATAGAGCTTTTTTCTGAGCATCATTTGAATCCCGAAAAGCTTGAAACATATAAGGAGGTGTTAGCCCACAATGAGGAGCTTGATTGGGAGGAAGAAACTGAAGGTGAAAACTTTGATGAAATGGAAAATGAGGGTGATTATGCAACCCTACGGGAAGCATCTCCATTTTTTCAGTTATTTAATCGCACGCAGGAGAAAATAAGAAAACAAGCAACTTTTGATGAAAGCGAGTTGTGGGATGACGAAATTGTGCGAGTTATAAAAAACTTTTACGCTCCTATTTTGCCCCTTTTTTCTGCAATTACTCTCAAAATGACCAATCGATCACGCTTTTCGCGAATGTCGAACGCTATAATAGAAAGTGAGTTTGGTATAATCAAACGACGATATGAAAGGACCAGGCAGAAGCCAAACGAATTTTTGAGAAAGCACGTCAAATATCATAATTCAAAGCTAAAAGAGTTACTGCTGCCAAAAAGAATGAGCAAAATGCCCCAAAAAAGGAGTCAGCGTAAAAAGAGCAGTGCGGTTAACATTGATGACGAGACAACAGGCAATCAGGAAATTGATGTGGTCGAAGAAACCTGGAAAAAACCAAAAAGCAGGAAGAAAAGGCATGTACGCGAGAACAAGAAAATTAAACATAGTAAAATTACATACGAAGACAAGCAGTTGCAGAAACAAATCGATTTGTATTCGGCCAGGGGTATGACAAAGCGTAATCTAATAAAAATTAGAAAGGAGGCAAAACAAGCTGCGTCAGATTGTCCAAACAAATCTGTTTCTTCCCATATCGTCGTAAACAAAACGAAAAGGGTGACCGCAAAAGTTAAAAACGGTAGCAAATATAATCTCAGTAGTAAAATGGGAGACATTACTCAGCAGCAAGGTGACTCTCACGCAATGTCAGAAGAGCTTAGGGGCGAAATGAAGAATATGGAAGAAGGGTTTCGCTATATTGATAGTGTTTTGGAAAAAGGAAAAGCTCTCTTTGACAAATGCGACAACGATAGGAAGTTAGTATCGTGTGTAAAAGGCCAGGAGTTAGGTGACGAAGGTATTAAAATAATACTACAAATGCATAACGATTCAGAAATTTCCACTTAAAGACTGAGTTAAGTCGGATTGGTAGATAATCGTAATCACGTTTTTTTCAATAAATGGATTTGCAAATGGCATTCAATATAAGTTAGAAGTCAGCAGGCGGGTGAACAAAATGGTGTGTGCTCAGGGTTACTAGTTGGAGCTAGGTGGGTGAATACAACTGCCACTTTGACAACTTAATTTATTCATAAAAATACTTTAATAAAACCTTTTCTTTGTCGAAGTTAACGAAATGGGATATTACAGTATAAATATTTAGAAGAGAATGTCTATTTTAGAAATACAGACGAAAAATTGATACAAAAATCGTTCTTCCAAAACTTTGTTCGCGCGTCATTGTTCTGATTCAGGTATATGAGTGAATATGGATGAGGTGTAGAACTAAGTAACGGAAAGTGTGTTGCTGCTCAAGTCAACATTTTTGAAAAAATAATTGCATTTTAAGTGATTGGCAATGGCGTTTTAGCCAGAGTATGGGTAAAAGTCTTTAGAGTCTCAAAAACTGAAGACTTATGTATGTTTAAAATTAATTGATTAAATTTCATGTAGCCACGCCGCTTATTTTCGGTTTACGGTGTATCTACGAAAATAAGCACCCATAATCTCACTAAAACGCCATTGCCAGTCACTTAAAATGCAATTATTTTGTCAAAAATGTTGACTTGAGCAGCAACACACTTTCCGTTACTTAGTTCTACACCTCATGCATATTCACTCATATACCTGAATCAGAACAATGACGCGCGAACAAAGTTTTGGAAGACAGATTTTTGTATCAACTTTCCGTCTGGATTTCTTAAATAGACTTTCTACCTTTCATATTAAAGTTTGTAAGTACCCATGACCAATGAAAAATTTAATTATACTCCATAATGAGCAAAGCGAGGGAATTGGAAAGAAGAAAAATACATATTTAAGTTGGCGGTTTTCTAAGCTAATTACTAATTATCATCCCTAACAACTTCAGAACCTGTTTTAGAGTAAATACACTGTGATTATTCCACTGATTCCAAAACTAAACCTAAACGCGAAATCCATGTCTGTGACATGATTTTGTAATTGAATTAGGGGTATTATTACAAAATTCATGAAAAACTTTTTAAAAAATGCGACTTGCCATAACTTCTTTTTTGTATCCCGGAGTATGTATGAATAATATTGAGCACTAGAAATGCAAAAACTGGTGTTGCCAATTGCATCATAGTACTTAATGTTGAGACTGTTCTTCGTCCGCGCGGTAACTGTTAAAATCCTGTTTTCGTAATCAAATAAGGCCCAAACTTTGCAGCAGCGATGCATGCAATTACATAAAATACCCAGCACTAAAACAAAGGGAAATAATTATATTAACGTAATAAGAATTTGACAAATGTCTTTATCATTATGTGCCAATTCGAAGTGCCATTTCGAGCCAAAAAGAAGTTAGGGCCGTCATCTGATTACGAAAATAGGACTTTAACAGTTTACGCGCGGACGAAGAACAGTGTCAATATTGAGTATTGTGATGCAAACGGCAACACCATTTTTTGCATTTCCAGTGCTCAATATTATTCCTACATACTCCAGGATACACAAAAAGACGTTTTGGCAAGTCGCAATTTTTTTATAACCTTTTCATGAATTTTGTTATAATACCCCTAATTCAATTACAAAATCTTGTCACAAACATGGATTTAATTGAATAAATCGGGCAAAATATGGGAATGAGGTTAACATACCCCAACTGACATTGCCCATCTCGAATCATTCAAAGATGCTATCCACAACCCTGTGGATTAAGTAAATCACAAAAGAATAGTAAATTTAGTCTTTGAAGCGTTACCTTTTCGAATCGTTATGCATTATACACAATTTCATGTTTAGATGAAGATCAAGAAATTCCAGCCGGCAAAGTCGTTTTGCATATGGAACGAGGTGATGATACTGCAAATCCCTTGTTGGCAGATGAAGTATTCTGCATTCTTGAACGAGGTGATTTACCCATTTTGCAGTCGAATTTAAAAGGGTCTAGTATTTCAAATTTCATTAACCCTGACACATGGGTGGACGGATTTCAAATCGATTTTTACTTTGCGTTATTGAAAAGTAAGTATCCGGAATCCATTTTTATGGTTTGCACGCATGACTTCTGTGCAAAGTTTGAGTATGAGGTGCGTGGAAGCACTCGAACCAGATGGAACTACGATCAAGAGTCACAACCACGCGACGTCGTCGTAAATAACACACAGGAACTGGTAATAACTGGCACAAATAACATTCTACATCCATTGGTGAAGGGTAATCACTGGTCCCTTTTAGTACTTGACTTTTTGAAAAAATCTTGCGTCGTCGTAGATTCGACGCGACCGAAAAGTGCATTTGCAGTGCAGAATACAAAAAGTGAAATTAAAAACTTTGTCATAAAAAAGTTTATACCTCGAGAATGCGAAGATGAGGCTAAGGATTGGGAAATCAGCTTCGACGAAAACTTTATTGAACAAGAAAATGACATGGTAAATTGTGGCATTTACTGCATGGCAGCAGCACGAGAAATCATGCAAACAAATGAAGGGGACCTTGGAACGCGAATCTCCAATGTTAGACACGCCAGTGTTGAAAGGGGTAATCTGGTGATTGAAATGATAAATACAACTGCTCAGGGTACAGCGATTGTCAGTCAATGTAATGGAGACTTCGAATTAATAAGTGCCAGATTTTGTTGTTCAGAAGATTAGGAACAGGTTTAGATGTAGGGTAAAACTTTTGGTAAAATATCTGGTAATTTCGGATTAAAAATTGATATATACAGTGATGTAAGGTTTGAATTCGAATTAATTTGAAAATACACGGTAAAATTAGGCATGCATTTGGGAATTATCGTTGGTAAAGTTTCATAGGTTAAGGTAATTGGTAATAAATAAGGTAATAAAAGGGTTAGCTGAAGTAATAAGGTTAAGGTAATGAATAAATACTCTGTGATGGTTTAGGTTAAATTGCTTGAATAAATAGTTCATTATAAAAAGTCGATACATTATGAATAAAATATTTATGCATTATGTACATGCGTTCATGCTTGAGGTTGAATATGATTTGTTAACATGCTCTTGAACTGCTCAAAATTAATTAATATAAACAATTATTTGGTAATAAATAAGACTGAAGTTCAATATTTTTTGTTAGAATTTATATGGCAAAAATGAGTAAGAAAGCATGTAAATTATTTAATACAAGCGTATTGATCATTCTAAAAAAAGCACCGTCATCGTCAGAACTATATTGTTAATTATATCAAGTTCACGAAATTCTTGCACAAACATAATAGATTATAAATAAGGTCAAAAAATCATATCTAAATTCCACAATTATTTCACACATCTTGCGTAAAAATATTATTGAATAGCTTTTCTGTCTAACATTTAAACCCTAACTTCATGTTACTGGGAGTTTTCCAGTGGGGAGTTTTCGCATGTGAGTTTTCTGGTTGGGGGTTTTCGTACCGGGAGTTATCCTGATACCGTTCGGAATATTAACTCAGTTGGGGATATGATAGCTTTGAACCTGTCCTTGACAGGCTTGAGCCTGTCCAGATTTAGTTTCCTAATTTTTGCCCAACACATTCGATTAATTAAATTTATAGTTGTCTAAAACAAAGCATAAACGTTAAGTAGATTTTTCTGCATAATAATGGAAATGAATCGGGGGATTTGTGAACGAAATAATTAAAAAGCTAAAAATTCTGTGACTTGGCCAGACGTCATTTTCCGTATCCTGGAGTATCATCGAATAATAATAGTCAACAGAAATAAAATGGATTAAGGTGTCGGTGTGTGCCTCCAGATCTCAAATTCTCAGTTCGGATTTAATTGGCTTGAAAAATTCTAAAACTCCCATTTTTGTAATCAGTTGAGGGTTATAAATTTGTTTTGGACTTAAATGGCAATTTTTGTAAAAAAGTAAAAATAATTGGCAAATTTGTATCACCTAAATATAATTCATGCACTTGGTTTCATTACTGTGTGTTTTCATTGCATGCATCACTACTGCGTAGTTTGGACCTTCATCTGATTGAAAAGTTGATTTTTGGCAGTGTTCACGCCAATTAAATCCAATATGAGAGTTTGAGATCTTGAGGCACACACCGACACCTTAATCCATTTCATTTCTGTTGACTATTATTATTCGATGATACTCCAGGATACGGAAAATGACGTCTGGCCAAGTCGCAGAATTTTTAGCTTTTTAATTATTTCGTTCACAAATCGATTCATTTCCATTACTAAGCAGAAAAATCTACTTAACGTTTATGCTTTGTTTTAGACAACTATAAATTTAATTAATCGAATGTGTTGGGGAAAAATTACAGCAGTAGGCATTAAGAGACACAAGATTTTTTGTACAGGTTATTTTCAAATTAAATAGGAAATTCCACAATAACCACTAGTTACCGTAAAATTTTTCATAAAAAATACATTACAAATTTGTAAATGCAAGTTTAATCCGTACAGAAAATCTCGTGTCTCATAGTGCCTGCCACTATAGGAAACTAAATCTGGACAGGCTCAAAGCTAACGTTTCCCCAACTATAACTACACAACGGTACAAAATGGTTTTATATAGAAGTTTTATTACCAGTAGTACTCTTTGCTGTTCTTAATTAGCTTTGAAATGCACCAACCAATAGTTTATTGTTTTGTATTGTTTATTATTTTTATATTCCTTTTCGACTAAGTGTATGTATACAAGCATCCACCGTGAACATCGTTATAATTACTACTAACAATTCAATTATAAATAATTAATCTCTAAAAATACGTGATGTAAAAGAAACTTAATCAATTGTGTAGTACGTTGTTGCATTTTAATCATAACTGCAGCAAACTCGAAAAAAATGATTGCAACTGATTTGCGTGGTTAAAAAACAATGCGGTGATTTCCGCAAATTTTGTTTTTGGAAAATCTCAACATTCTGACTTTGTCCTTCAATTTATCACCAAAACCGTGCCGTAGACTGTACAAAAATACCTAATTGCGACTTTTATTTTATACTCCTGTGCCCACATTCTAGAATTTCGAGAAATAATGGAACATCACAGAACTGAGTTGGGAGAGTTGTGTGGCGGTTGAATTTAAGATTCTCAAAAAAATTTCAGTTTGATGCAACGGTGGACAATAAAAAGAGCTTTGTGTCAATTTTATATACGCATGAAAGAAAAACTCAAATACATTTAACTGATTCAGTAAACATCAACAGCAAATTATCCAAACGTATCTAATTGAAATGCATTGCATGATCCCAAAGTATGCGATTTCGACCGAATCACGTGACAATTTTTGGTAAAAGCTTTTTTGTCGGTTAAAAAGCATAAATATTAACGTGGTATGGTAGATATTTTGGACAAAAAAACGAATATTGTAGTTTCAGCTAAAAACCTCAAGCTTAGAGATGTTGCAAATAAAATTTGAATTTTAAAACTTTTTCTAAAATCTGCCAATACATGCCAATCCAATCATTTAGTTTTGCATTTCTTGAGCGTAAAATATTTTAATAAAATAAATAATTACTGGAAACAATATAACAAAACCTAGTTGTAATTTATTTGCGTATAAAATTTTTTTAAGTGCTAAAATTCGTCCACATTTCCATTATTCTAATGCAATTTTGTAAATGTAGGCTTTGAAGTCATTTTTGCATCAGGCGTCAAAAAATATTTTTTTATTTCGCAGCTGAATATCTCCATTTTTTGCCCATTTTTGCCAAATTCTTTTGCGTAGCGATGACGTGATTGTAGATAATCACGAATAAAGTGTTTCTGAAAAGTGGCATATTCATATGTGGCTCTAAAAAGAGATGGCAAGCAAAAAACGATGTGTCTCAAATTGCTGAGACAGCATGACGTGTTTTCGAATAGCGTTTTTTTCGCCGCCAGACGCCATTACTCACTCCTGCAAGCATGCGCATAGAATGTAATACTACTTAGAGCATCCGCCTGCATGTTTTTATTGTACATCAGATACTGGCGTGAAAAATGGCAGCCAAATTTAGAAAAAAATCTTATTCGGACCAACTTCAATCAAATTTTTGTTTCAAAAATCGGCCTAGGGTATTTCTCTAAGTGGGCTCATTTTGTAGAGAATTATCCGGAGAACAAGCTGGCTGAGTTTCAAAATGATACTAGCTTCGGATAAAAAACCCCAAAGGAAAATGTGCCGAAATTGGCAATTTTTATTATATTTTTGCATTTTTCTTTATGTAATCGGTCCAGGGTAAAACTCTAAATACGCTCATCGTGTAGAGAATCTTTTGAAGAGTATTGATGCAGTTTTCTGGGGCAGTCTGAGCTTCGGACAATATATGACAGCAAAATATTGACATAACTAAAATGTGATCAAACAAAAATGCATTTTTCTTACCTTTAACGACGTAACTCGCTTCCGTACTGGAGCGCATCTAGTAGGAAATGTCTTAAAGTACATTCCTGCAAATTTATAGATTAATTAAAAGCTTTAAAGAGAAACGCCGACAGGTCAAAGTTGGGGCTTTGAATTTTTTTTTCGAAAAATGAATTTTTCTTACCTTAAACGGCCTAGGGTATTTCTCTTGCTATGCTCATTTTGAAGAGAATCTTCTAAAGAGTATGTGTGCAAGTTTCTGGGGCAATCTGAGCTTCGGATAAAATATGCCAGCAAAAATTCACAAAATCGCCATTTTCTTGCATTTAAACGCCAAAACCCAATTTTTTCACACGCGCAATGGATTCAGCATCAAGTTTTACATAGGTATGTCAGTTTTCAGATTTTTATCTTAACGGCATCATTATTTTTAGGGCATGTTTACATATTTTTTCCAAAAATTTTGACGCCTCATAACTTTTTTGCCTTTCGCAGGAAAGGTGGTATGGGGGTATTTTTGAAATCGTCTCGTCGAGATCTATCTGAATATGTATTTAGATTTGACCTCTGACCTCATTTACAAAAGGTGGTATAACTTCACGCACGTCCCTAAATGAAATTTGTTTGACACAAATTTAGCTCACCCATAAACTCCACCCAGCAATTTGCTGTACATGTCTCATGCGCCGTATACAACTTTTCCCCGTCGGTCTCAGCGAAAGGGTCGGGATGACTTGTGCAAGACGCATTACCGTCATTGATCAGACGCCTGTAGTAGTCCTTGTTGTTTCCGCATTTCTTTTTACACGCGTTGAATTCCGAAATTGAGCAGCACAGTTTCAAAGCGGACACGATAAATAAAATATGGAGAAGAACTCGGTAGCTCATCCTAAAGTAGATTTGAAATTTAGGACCTCAGCGACGATCTCTTGACTGGTGCATAATTAAAATGTCTCATACGGTAAATATTAAAGTATTGATGGCTTGCACTCATACGAAATGTTAGTCATGCCAACAAATAACGTGAGTGAAAAATAGTTTGGTTTTATAGTGGGAATAAAATCGTGGTTTATGCTCCATTTCCCGCATTAAAGTGTGCAAGGGCAAAGGCATGCATAACTGCGAAC
>JAHZMY010002256.1:0-10025 GCA_027743915.1 Seira sanloemensis | reverse complement strand
TTCGTGCCGGGAGTTTTTGTTTCTGTGGGGATACGAGGTAGCAGGTCACCCCGAACAAGGCAATCCTTTTACCTACGGCCCCTACCAGCACAACAAGCCGCCTAGTAGATCATCATTCATCACACAGGGTGACTAGCAAGTGGATGACTTTTGGCATCTAATTGCAATTATTAAAAATTAACAAAACAATTGTTAACATCTAAGAGCTTGAAATGAAATTACTAAATAATAAAGCTTGTAAAGAAGATTCGAGGAGCATTTAAATCTACGTACGTGCGTGCTTGAAACGATCCTAGACATAATGCCATCGCGGCATTTGAAAGTATTGTGTGGGTATTAATTATTCCTTTTAGCAGACACTTTAGGCAGTTTTTGCTTCTAAATTTTTTGTAGTAATAAACGTTTTATTTCAGTAATAACTAGTCATTTGCCATAGAATCCGATTCGGCATTTTAGGTAGTGGCCGGCGTTAACAATGCAACAACGATTGTGCAAAAACCTGTCTACACTTCCTCGCAGAGTGTGACAAGGTTGCGCTTTCACGTTTTCAGATTCTTGGTGCTTCTAAAATGAACGCCGAGGACATCCGTCAAGCTACCCCGACCAGCTTCTAGAGTTCATTCGACATTTTGTTCGGCTTTGCTTGGCCGTGCGGGGGGCTCAAAGGCAGCAAATCAATCTCATGCATGCGAATGTTAACACTATTCATGGTATGAACTTACTTTATGGTCTTACTGTTCCATAATCAATAATACGTTACTGTAATAGAGATAAAATGAAGGCGTTCGTGCTTGTACTAAGTCCTCTCAAACCTCTACAAAAAATGTTTTACGTGCTCCCCATATTCTGCAGTCCGCACTGATGCAGTAGTCCTTCAGAGCCATTGAGGAGAATTTTTCCAGCTGAATCAACTTTGTTTGCAAACCACTTATTTCATTAAATTGGTCTTGCAAATCACTTAGCATCGGACAACCAGATAAATAAATTGAAGCTATTCCAAGTCAGGCAAACAACCGTGCGCATGACAGGGTTCGTAACATTATATGAAACGGAAAAAATTGACCAAATTTGAGTTTTCTCAGATCAATTTTGTAATTGGGCTGTGGAACATAGAATTGTTGGACATAGGGGAAATATATAAGCGAACTGCTGTAACCTGGTACTCCCAATTCCGAATTCCTTAGTTACTGACACTACTGTATTGTAATGATAAAAGCTTTAACCTATTCCATGTGTAGTTAAACGCTTGCTGTTTTAATCTCGAGGCGACAGTGTGTAGAATTACTAATTAGGACATACTTAATTTGCTACGGACGTTGTCGATTTTTCGAATAACAATGAAAATTTAACTTATTGAAATACAACCTAATTCAAAAACAATTGACTCAAACACAGACAAAATGGCATCATTCAAAACGATTCGTCGCCTTTGTATTTTATATATTTTGGCGTCGATTTGCCCCATTAAAAGTTCAGTGTCTAATTCTTTCCAGCCTGCAATCTGGCTAAAATATTTGAAACTGTTTCAAAACTGCACGGTCTTCGTCACACAGCGATCGAATGAGCTTAGTCCAACCATTACAGAACAAAACAATCAAGTCTATTTTGCTTGTCATAGTAATAGTCATTGCGTCATCGCATATAGCCAGCTTCTCTCAGGCAACCCGCCCAGCATATTCCAACGCGGGAATGGACGTGATCTTGCAGCATGGATATACAAATACCACATAGAACCTTACAAGGAGGTTTTCGAAAAGCAGAAATTCTCTCACGTTTGCACCGTTTTGGTGGCAACACAAAATGGCCTTACGCGGTTCACCGAAAAGTTGGACATGGTGGCAACACATCGCGTCTCATTGATTTCGGGGTTTTCTACACTCATATTACAGGCTGGAGTCGCGTTTCCGCACTACGTCCTGTTTGTCGCAGCCAAATTGGAGAGATTTTTGGGAAAGGTCCTTACACTGCCTACTATATACGGGAACCCAAATGTGCTAATAGTTTGCCCATTTACGGGTGAACTCTACCTCGGACAATATTTCTGTGAAAACTTATTTTGGAGAGTTTATGGCAATATATATTTAGAAAAGCTAGAGCATTCAAAGAATTTTGTACCTTCAGATTTGATGAGGGAGTTCAGCACGATAACGCAATTGAATGCGTTGGGTAAAGAATTAGAAAATACCCATGGCGGAGATCGGTTACAATATTGTCAATTTAATTTACACGAAACGAGAAACACAGAACGGTGCTTGTTGAAGATTTTGGTATCTCGCAGGAATTTGACGCACTGCCACATACCTTCCGATTCCATAAATTATGGCCAAATAACGGAAACGCTGACAAATATAGAAAAAATCAAAGTCCGATTTTTTTCAGTAGGAACACATTTTGTTGGATATGAGTATATGGTAATTCTAGGGCATTTAGAGACCCAGAAACGTATTGAAATGGACTTAAAGAAATTTCTGAAGCCATTTAGCCTTCTGACCTGGATAGGGTTTCTGGCCGCAATGTTAAATGTCATTACGGCAATAACAATAGTTACAACTTTACAGAATGTGAGCGGAAATGCTACGCTATGGATAATATCGAGTGTTCTGGAGCAAAGCGAAAATAAAGACTGGGTAAAGAACAGAGCTGCCAGCATTGCAATTTGCTGGCTATTTGCGACGATTCTTCTGCGCAATTTTTACACGTTTTCGTTGTACTCTAACCTAGCCGCCCCTTTGGAGCCCAGAGATTTGCCTTTGGCAGCAGAAGATTTGCCAAGGACCAGCACTGTGTTTGTCGACGCACAACAGTTCAAAGAGTTTTATGATAACGTACATCTATCGCTTCAAAACACTAAGATTGTCGAATTTTACACTTGGCTGAGTACAAACATTTCATACATGTGGTATTTTGTACATCACAGACACATGTCCGAGTTGCTACCGGTAGAATGCAATCTTCATCCAGAACCGCCACGGTTTGAAGGATATGCCCGTTATCCGGATACTTGTGGAACGGCAGGCAGATTTGTAATGTTGTACAGGGATTGGCTGCGTATTACTGCCGTTCACTTTTACTTGACAGTATTTAGCAGACGAACTATATTCAAGCCAGTCTCTCAGACAAAGCTATTTCTACTACCGGCGTTGTGGCAATCCAAGGGGAATTATTTCTTCACCAAAGTAGTTCAGCGGGATATTGAATCCTTTGTTGAGATGGGGATTGAGATGTTTATTGCGAAATGGCTCGACGTTGGTTTTTTGCGCGAGGAAGTCAACGAGTGGTACAATGTACACGTATCCACTCAACTTGTAAGATATTACTTCGACAATTTTAAAAAAGTGGATATGGTAAAAGGACTGGGACTTAAACATGAAATTAACAACGACGAAATACATTCCGAAGATGCGGCAGGACTGGAAGAGTTTCGACTTATATTTGTATTGCATTTGGGGATTTGTGGTGTGTGCGTGGTTGTCATGATAGCGGAAACGTGTTAGTTTAAGCAAAGCATTTAGTAATTGTTAAGTAAGATATGTTAGTGGATACATATTATGTAAGCCGTACATATATGTTACTTTAAATGGTGGATTGGATTACGAGAAACAATATAAAAACACTAAAATCTAGTGATGTTTATAACTTGAGACAAAAATATTTGCGCAATTTAAGTACCACAAATGAATATATGTCATCAAGCATAAAAATAGAAGCATATGAACCCAACTTATGTGAATAAACGAGCCAAATAATAAACAGAACAAAATGTGTATAAAAGCATATGAAAACCCCTGCTGCAAAGCAATATTTTCTACATAGCGGAAAAGTTTGTTTGAAAGAAATTGTCATGCTTTTGAAATTTGGCAACATAACAGGCGTATCTCATTTTACTAGCTCTGGGAAACACGACAATGACCATAAATATTTCACTAAGAGGTGGCGTGAGTGGAAAAGTAAAAATTTTCTTTCGGAGGAAATATCCAATTTAAATTTGGCGCTGGGCGAGATAATCCAAAACACGATTATAAAATGCTCCGTAAGTAGGTGAGAAATCTGTGAAAACGGTATTGCGTCGGAAAATTGCTTTTTCATCCCTAAAATTAATCCTATCAATCGTCCTATCCTACACAAAACTGTATTTGTTGATGTCAACGTCACAAACCTAATTCTATGCGAAAAACGAATTTTAATTTTTGAACAGATCGGGGAATTCAACACTTACGTAAATATAGAGGTTTTAATGAACATAAAAACAACACGAATTTTGAACATTATGGGTTTTCAATGTTTTTAACATTTTACGGGGGGTGAACTGTGCCTGATAAAATTGCCAACCTAAATTCATATTTATTTACGGGGTTTTTTCTTCCCTCCACGGTTATTTTAGAAACAAGATAACCATGTGAACATATGAAGATATAAAATCTAAATTTTGCGATTTTTTGTAGCTATCAGTCAGCAGTACGCAAAATCTTTTTTTATCTTAAAACTCATGTTAAGTAAAAGAGTGGTCAAGGTGTCTGGAGTGGTCTGGAAAAATCATTTGTTTGTCATGAGCCCACCTACTTCTCAAATCTCAAATACGTTGAAACATCCTAGCTTTACTAAACTTAATTTACATGACATGGTTGTTTTTTAAATACTTGTCGGAGTTAGCCATAAGCACTTGCGTCGTCGGGTTTAACTGTCTTCCCATTTACGCCTTCAACTGCACCGGCAGTTGGTCCTGCCGGCTTTTAAGGCAGTTGTTTTCGGAAACAGCTCAAGCTGACCACGGTTTCCAGTGTACAGATCCTTCCTATTTACACTGGATCAGGGGACATCCACAAATTTTGTATCGCCTTGGCGTTGGGTGGGTGGTCAAACGAAGGCGTGACACTCAATATATTTGTATATGGAATATGGGAAAAGCGTGATATGGGTGGGTGGGTGGTCCGAATGTTTTTATGGATTAACGTAATTTATGGATGCCCCTTTAATGTAAAAAAACATTCCCAACCGATATTCTACGTATACAGATTTAAATTATATTTTTTAGAATTCTTATTCACCAAAACGGTTCAAGCCACACATATTCTTGTTTCTAACTTGGAATATAGCATAGAAAAATAGCGAAGTGGTAAGGAACTTTTCCTTCTCGTTATATTTTATAGTTTGTTCGCTTTTAAAATCCATCAAAAAGCAGTTATAACTTTTGTGGAGCTGCTGACGCTTCGTCCAGCAACCATTTACTTGCAAGCATATAAATTATGAAGAGTAAAATATTTTCCGTTTCGTTTACATTTAAAAAATGTTTTTCAACATTGTACCATGACTGCCCGCTTATAAATGATTAAGAGTAAAAACTACATGTTTCCACTCTGAGCTGCAGAAACTGCATTTGCATGAATTCACTAATATTCAGATGCTTAATAAAATTTGCGAAACAGATTTTTTTTAATCAAAACGTAATTATTATTGGGATTCTCAGAACCAGAAGAGATTATACACCCTTGGCCCAAGGGCTTTGGGGTTAGATATATTTTTTGAATTTCCAACTTTTTTAGTTTTTGTTACTATTTATTAACACATTGAAACAACCGTGTTCTGCTATCTATTACCGATTTTGTATTGCTCATGATTTCTAAAATTAGATTGCGATAAATGCATGTATACTTGAATTTAGTTGTTGCGTGGCAAATTATTTCAGACTTTAATCATGTAACTTCAACAGTGTCAATACTGTAATAAATATGTATGTTCATTTATGAGCTATATTTTATAATTTGCAACAAACAATTTAAAATACAATTTTTTTTAAATTGGTCGATTTAGATTTTGAAGAATGGGGAATTATGTGGAGTTAATTTTGACAACTAATTCATTTGCCTTACACTTTTAAGGAATGCAAAGTTGATGTTGCGAGTGAGAAACACCATTTTTCTCTATGATCGGTAAGTCACGAGCTGCCAAAAATGTCGATTTCGTTTACTCCCAGAAAACGTACCTTTTCATTAGCCCACACGAGTTTTTTTACGTTTTTAACCTGGTACTGATTACAGACTTCGCTTTTTGGGCGTTTGTCTATTTTACCTGTTACTTCGGTATATGGAGGGTTTCTAAGGTGCAGACTTCTACTTTGATGCAAATAGCGAGGACAAATAGCATCTAAAAATGACTATATAATCATTTCTAATTGAACCAACTGCTGGCAGAGAAAATGGCTACTCTATTTCGGAGAATCCAATTGCCTATTCATTCCAGCTAGAATATTCCTACTTACAAGGAGGCTTCGCAAAAATTACCTCTTTCTCGGGCCACCAAACGTTGCTGTCGACGCTGGAAGATAGAATACTTTTCTGAACCTAAAATACTTTAGCCATGTTGGACTCATTGTCAGTGATGATGCAATTGTTATAAATAACTTCACGCCATGCCTGCCTATGCACAAGGGATTATAAAAAGGGTTGAATTTTTTACCGCATAAAATCGCTAAGCAAGATTCCACTCGCAGTGTCGCAGTGAAAATCATCTAATCAATACATCATAAAATAAAAATATCAGCCTTTCCACGCTTGGCATACAGCATATACTCAATAATTTACTAAAATTTACTCGGATATAAAAATGGGTTCAGAAAGAACTTCTAAATGCTTCTAACGAATCCTACTTTTGTTCTATTCTTTAGCATAAGTCACCATCAGGTAAATCATTTATTTTTTAGAAGCATTCTAATGCTTTAGTACAGTTCCCATAGCCTTTCTTCGCTTCAGACAATAAATAACTTAGCACCACCCGACAGCTAAATATCTCTCATTAAATTTAAAAGACCGAAAAGAAGCCTTCCTCGCAAGAAATGGCTGAAAAAATAAGTGTACACGAAGGTTATTCGGTCATTCCAAAACAGAAAGTCCTTCACTTCGGTTCGAAGGGCTCCAGTTTTCTGTACCCTGCTCATTTCACATTTACGTGAATACATACGCATACAATCGAACTTAGGCAAAATTGACACAATGACCCTAGCGAAAGCAATGCTGTGTGAAGCCCACCGTCTCCTCACGGTCTTTCAGCAACTGCATCCACTTCGATTTCACCCACCCTATCAAGTCATCCTCCCCAAATCCTCCTTCCCAAAGCTCCAGGCGGATCCAGATGTTTCGTCCCACTGGTGGAGGCATTCCAGTGTCCTTCTCGCTACTTCCTTCTCAATATTTTTAAAGCTGCGGCTCCTGGACCTGAGCATATCGGAAAAAATCATCTCCTGGCAGCTCGTCATTCTGTTTAGTTCTGTGGCATATGTTGCTTGGCTTCATCACTCGAATTCTGCAGACTTTATCCGATTTATGACGGACTAGGTTTCATTCGAGAAACGCCGAATGGGAAAGGTATTTCCTCTGGGGTATTGGGAGAAAAATGCAGAGTTCAGGTTAACTTTGTGGGGCTGTAAGCTGACAACCAACTCGGTCCTTTTTGATGCCTGTAGTGTCCCAGTTTGCTGTATCTTGGTAACGGGATTCATTCTAGATGTTAGTCCAATGTTTCTCTTTGACATGGTGGATGTCTTTGAGATCTGGAGAAGGCCGAGCTTCAAGTATCTGGCGTTGATGGTAATTCAGTATCTGTGGACCTCTGCGGTATTGATGAGCTTCATGTTGTTTGCGGCAATTAACACGGTGCTCAATATACTCATTGGGACGTACTACGTCAAATGTGGATTGCTTGCGTGTGAACGGTATAATAATGCCAATTAAAATTCAGAATTGCGAATTTTCATCCAAGAATCGCAAGAAGCGTATTATTTCGTCCGGATTATTTTTTTAGTGCCTAGTTTCAGTCTCCAGTTTCCACATCCAGCTGTCGAAGTTTTTTTTCAAACCGTTTCAATTTCGTTTCCCCCCTGGATTTTCCCCTTTGAGCGAACAGAATGTTTTCTGAGCATTCAAATTTTCTTACGAACATGCAAACATTTTGTGTAAAAATCGCAATTATCTACCCATCATACTATACGAACAAGGCTATCCCAATGCGCTAGTTACGTCACGAGCTCAAGAAGTATGTATCACGCAAGGAGTTTTGGTTGCATTTGGAAAGTTCTGAAAGCGGCAAGGAATCTTACGACTCCTGGAAAGCCTGGAAAAGTAACAGAAAACTATAAACGACGGCTACATGCTTGTTCAAAATCGCATGAAAAACACGTGTGACACTGAAAGCAATTCGTAACCGAATTTTGAAGAGAAATATTTATAATTTTACTATGTAACTAGCGCGTTGGGAGAGCCCTGTATGGTTGCCCCAAAGTATGAATTTTGTTTGAGGAGTCCGAGAACGCCCCGAATTGTAAAAATTAATTCATACTTTTTTGGCCTCTATGTCAACCCCAATCCGGTGCGATGGGTTTATGTCAAAACCCACTTAGTTAAATTATCAGTCAATTACTTCTTTAAGAATTTTGATTTTGCTTCTGCAAAAACCCTGATAACTTTAGTGTCGTTTAAATTACAATTTAAATTTATTGTTTCCCAATAGAAAAGTTGACCTAGCATCAACGCCGAACCAAATGTTTGACTCAATCCAAACCTATCGAGAGCTTCAGCTAATGTGTGGCACCTACAACAAAGTTCATCAGACTGTCTTCATTCCCATATTTGCCGGAAATTGGATGACAGGATGTGTTATTTGCACCTATGTTGTTTTGGCACACTACCACGACTTCGATTGGATGCAGATTCTGACATTCGTGATGCCTTCTGTCGTCGGAGCGTTGGTCATCCTTCTGTACATGAGGTATCCCAGCAGGGTCTACCCGACGTGCGAAAACGTGCTGGAAACTATCCGGAGGTCGAAGTGGATGAGAAGATTGGAAATGAGGAAGAACTTTAGGTCCTTGGCTGTAATGAAAATTGGGTTCGGTTCCTGCAGCTTCTTTGACACTTTGACACCACTTGTCCTCTTCCAGTTTTGTGTGGACCAAGTCATCAGTCTAATATTGCTATGACTTTCAAAATAAGAGCTTGAATTTGAATGCTTGACTATTTCTCGTATGTAGAAAGAGGGTTCAGAAGAAATAATGTTTACAATGGCTTGGAAGCACGCGATCCATAATAATGGGCATAGATGATGGGACAATGTGCAACAAAAAGGTTGATTCAAGGGATTTCTTCCGTTTAAACAAGTAGAGGAAAACGCTAGCATAATAATTTTTGCCAAGTTTGCATATACCATGAGGATGTCGGATATTCTAGTTTTACTGTCATTTTTAACCATTGCGGGATAAAAACATGTATCCGCAGCATTATAGCAAAATATATTATTTCAAAGTTATCGAGAGCCGATAATCTTGCTGGCACTACGTGTTCGTTTCATTAATATTTTCAATTTCGTTACTTTATCATGTAATTGCGGCTTACCTGCAGTATTGTTACTCCGCCCCCATTCTTACCTCTGCTCTGCTCCGCTCCCGCACCGAAAACTTTGAGTTCCATATTTTCTTTGGAAATGATTTTGTTCTCAAATTTTGTATATTTAGTCGACCATGTAATGGTAAATTTTTTTGAGAAATGTAGAGTTCATTAGAATTTCACTTCAGAAATTACATTTTTGGTCAACTTGAAAGTCTAGAAAGTTAAAGATACGAACTGAACTTCATGTAAAAATAATTATGAGCCACCTAGTAGTGATTGCATGTGACATATACCATTCGATCTGAAATGTTACAAAATTCCTTTTTTTAGAAAATGGCAGTTTCATTTAAATAATATTTACTGCGTACACCATACTGGTACACTGTTACACAATACCATAAATGCACATATTTTTTCTGTTTAAGTTACACATTTTTATTCGAATACTTATGCTCATTACCCTTATATTCATGTTTTGTATAGTAATATACATTTGTGATGATTAAAGTATAACACGTATCTACATATGTAGGTAAATAATTTTGTTACAAGAAATAAATATCAAAAGAATTGTGTTTTTCTTCGCTATTTGCACCTTAGAAACCCTCCACATACCGAAGTAACATAAAGAATAGACAAACGCAAAAAAAA
>JAHZMY010002255.1:0-10429 GCA_027743915.1 Seira sanloemensis | reverse complement strand
GCCAAGCGAGAGAAGCAGAGCGAGCGGATGGCTGGGTGTGACGTCACAGCTGCAGGCTGAGTGCATAGTTGCAGGAGGTTCAGTTTTGTACACGTTATGTCCACGCGTTGAGTTCGAAGCTAGCGCTTCGATTTTTGCACATTGGGGAAGTAATTGAAAATATTGAGCAAAAATTAGAAACGAATAAGTGGAAAGGTTCAAGCCCGTCAAGGACAGCTTCAACGCTAACATATCCCTAACTGATATGAGCTACAGAGCTAATTGCAGACAAAAACTTTTCCATACCCTATTTTTAAAATTGCCGCCAAAATATATATCATCCTTTAATACTTTTCTGCATTACATCACTACTGCATTTGGATTCAGTGGTCATCAAAAATATCCGTTTATTTCCTCGAAGAACCTGCGACAAAGCATCATTCCCTTAATAATAAATGTTCCTAATAAATAATCATCGTAAATACAAAAAAAAACAAGAATTTACCGAAGAAAAAAATAAAAATGATATTTTCCAGCGTTTAAGTCGTTTTAAAAGCATATTTGACAATGTTATACTTCTACTTAATTTAATATATTTTACCAAGCTAAAAAAAATTTAAGAACATTAAGTCTACTTTTTTGGCCCAACTTGATCTTGGTGGCAAAGTAACTTTCAACGTTTTAGCTTAGTATGGCTTATACCACATATTTTTGTGAATGCCTTAGTTAATGCCTTTAGTTAATGCTGTCAATAAGCATTCGTGGGCCGCTGCAAAGAAGACTTTCCCTGTACTCATTCCTAATTTTGTGCGCTAGTTATACACAGAGATTGTCATTTCCCGTGGGAAATAATTTGATTTCTCACTGCCATTGGAAACAATGGGATTTTTGGGAAATCATGGGAAATAATAAAAAATAATTAAAAATGGCCCAAAATACATAAAATATTTGAATTATGTAAGAAATACGCATAATAATAATAATGCATAATGTCAACGTTTCCATTACACTCCTCGTTATGCAAAAAGCCCGATACACATTTTTTCAATTTCTACTCCCAATTTCGAATCCATTCGGTAGCCCTTCTGATACTGTTAATAGGTATTTGTTTTTTCATAAACTTCTTTTTCTCTTTTAAAATTTCATATTTAAATGCTAAAAACGACAAAATATTACTTATTCGACTATGTAAAATTTAAAGAGTTAGCTTACATTGCGAATTTCCTTCGGATATCGGCGCACCAGCTCCGCAGCGTCTTCCATTCTATACACTTTGTTTCCCATTCAACAACCCGCGTGAATCGGATCTTGTGCAGTTTAAACTCAAAGGTAAACGTGTACGTCACTCTTTTGCGCCTTTTGTACGCCGTTTTAACAAATAAATAAATAAATATTCCAAAAATCCCACCAAAAGAGGCTCTTCACAAATCACAAATCTATCTTGAACCAATTTAGGCTGATTCTGACGAATAAATTTTTTTTGATCAACTTTTGTTGCGTAACACTTTAAACTTCAAACTTCAACACAGCAAAAGTTTTGTGCGAGTTTTGTAATACATATCAGGTTGAGCCGAGGTCACGCTCAACTGAGTCTTGACTATTGAAATTGAAATTGCGAAATATTTTTGCAAAGCAATTTCGATTGTTTTCGATTTTTTCAGTGTAAATTGGCAAATCTTTAAAGAATAGTTTATTTTTATTGTTTTTTATTATTATAGTTTTATGATTTTATGGTTTTATTGTAGATTATGGTCGATCTTTTTCATTTCTTTTCTTGAACCCTGCCTAAGTTCTCGGTAAAGCTCTCAAAGAAGGAGTTCGCTGAAAGCGTGGGCTCCTCGCGATTGCGTGGAGGGCTCAACTCTTAAGCTCCAAGTCAACAGTTGAAAAAACTCTACAAAACTCTCTTGCCTTGCTCCTGCTCTAGGAAAGAAAAGGGGTCTTTCATGTAGTACGTTGTAGTTTCAGGGTGGAGGGAAACGCGAATTTTATTTTTTTAGAAAATTGCGAGATTTTCGTGATTACACAGCTGAAAATTGAAGCATTCAGGGCATTTATCAACGTTTGTCTGCGCGTCCGTCGGCCCGTGAACAAGATGGCGGAGAAACGTCGAATCTGGTGAAGCAAAACCTGGCTTCGTGGCTTTTTCTTGCCCTAAGATAAACTCTAGGGTTTTTTCAGGCTTATCAATCACTGCCTTCGTAGGAACGTCGTAAAACCGTCAAAGGAAATTGGTCTCAAAATGACCACATTGATGAGAAAATGCACTTTTTGACGAACGGTCAACGGCCCTTGAAGTCGTTGTATCTGCAAAGTACGTTACATGTGACCGATCATTCTGCCCCAAATTCCGCGGGAAATTTGAAAAATAACACGGTGATCATCTAACTGGTGGCGACTGCTTAACTCGCTATTTGGACAAAATGGACGTGTGACATTTAACTTATCATTCGACATCAAATATTTTTTTGGAAAATTAAAGGGACACCGTTTTCTTCTAATGATTATTTTTCAGCTACGTATATACTCTTGCCTTACAGTGCGATTTCTTTTTAAGCGTTAGCTTCCCAACCCTTACTAGACTCTAGGTCAATTAAATTAAAGCAGTATTATTTTAAAAAAACTAACGTTACAAGTGAATGAACCCTTGTGTGAGGAATACGTGTGTTCGCGTTCGCGATTTACAACTCACGTGTTGAGTCTGAAGGGAAAACGTGAGAGACGTTTTCTTCGCTTCTGCTGCGGCTCAAGAGCTCTTGTTGCTCTCCTTCCTGAATTAGTTGAGTGTGAGTTCGGCTATGCATGTATGTATGTGTGTGTGAGTCTATCTGCTCTTTCTCAAGGATTCTGCCGAGATTTATTTTTTCTCACGCTGATTTTTAGGTGAAATGGGAGCTAATGGCTAATGGCTAATGGCTCTTTCCCACTTTTGCTGGAGAGGAATGACGCATAACTCACGAAGAGAGAGAGAGAGTGGAAACTGGAAGGAAACTTATAATTCCTCTTGGTTAGGGTTAGGGTTGGCATAAGGGAAAATTGTACATATGTGCCGGTAAAATCTAAGTTAAATGCCATGTTGGACTCAAAGAAAGCCTAACTACTTGAAAAACTGTTTCTTTGGGTTAGGGTTGGCATGGGAAAAAACTAAAATTGTGCGTACCGGTATATACCATATTGGACTCAAACAAAGCCTGGCTGCTTGAAAAACTGGAAAAACTGAAAAAACGGACCAAACTCTAATGCCATGAATACACTGTAAAAAATTGGGAAAATGCTCGATGGCTGGGGGCAATGTGAGACAAATGTTGTAATGCATATTGCATATAGAACTTGCCGCTGCGCAGTTCTGGGCTTTATTGGACCTATTCACGGGGAAAACGTTATTCCTATTCCCATTCACTGGTGACTGCAAGAATCCTAACACTACAAGTTGTGTTATCTAGAGATGTATGTAAATGTTCAGTTTTTTGTGAATTTGGTATTCGTTTTGTGGTGTGAAACATTAAGATATAGAGTGAAAAATTCGCCGATAGATTGGAGGTTTGCCATGTCATGACTTTGTTTTTTAAAAAATGTGAAGAAATAGCGGGAAAAAATTTGGTAAGAAAAAATATGATCAAAATCAAGGTTTCTTGGGTAATTTAAACCGTGCACCGTCCACCCATCAATCGTTTTTCTTTTTATTTCAATTCACCTAATTCAAATCGAATTCTCAAATGGATCGTCCATCCACTCATTCCTAAAAGCTCTAATGTTTATTTTTTCTAATCCTTTTGCAATTTTTTTTACCAAAAACCTCCGAATATTATGTAAAGGCTGAGTTGTTGTCCCCCCACAAACCTAGAAACGTACTACATGAACGTACCCTCAACCGAAAAAAATTACTGCAATAAACAGCTCTTCCCCCACTGACACTGACAGTAGCTATGTCGTATTTCCTATTCCAGGCAAAACAATACTTTTAGTTGCAATGATTACAAAATTTTCCCCTTTTTTCCTAAAATTACCGAATGACAATAGCCCCAACTCTCAACCACCATTAATCAACAATAACTTTAACTATATTTTGCTTCCTTCAATACTTCTCTCTCAATTATTTCCTCTCGAAATTGTTTCAAAAAATGGTGACAGTTCCCTCACATGCCTTCTCCCACAGCTGAACACAAAGCAGAACTGAACGGAAAGCGAAAGCGTTGAGGTAGAGGTAGAGGAACACATTCATTATTTTTTTCGCACTTTTTTCTATATTTTTTTGGCAACGTACTGGGAAATGTGTACATACAACATAGAACACAGGCAAACCTACTACAATTTTTTTCGGGATTCTGAAGGGAAAAAGGAAGAGGAAGAAGCAAAAGCAAAGGAAATCCAAATGCATATTTCTTGTATTTCTTGTACACATATGAAAAAGTCAGCTCGGCTCTTAGGCCCTCGGCCGCCTCCGTCGGTCCAATAGGGTCTTGCCTTCCAACAGTTCCCTGCTTCGGGAGTCTTTGTTCCAGGAATCTTTTCCAGAATTTCCGATCGACTCGCTCTTCCATCCTTCCATCCATCATACATCCATCTATCATACGACTTGGAATAGTCTGGATCCTCATGGAAGGAAAAAAAAATTTTTTCGAGGACTTCAAACTTGAGCCTTCAGCCATGAGGAATTGAGACCAGTGAGAAATTATTTTGTGTGTATATACATATATTTTTTCGATTGGCGTGGGAAGAATGGGCGCCTGCGCCCTCACGGGGGAAAATGTTTTTTTTTCTTCTGGGAGAAAATAATCAATGCCTCCTCAAAAAAGCGGGGCCGACGGAAGACTGGTTTCGTTTTGTTTTTGACGTCCGCGAAAAAAATATTTTCTCGTGGTTGATTATATTGAGGGTTTGGTACTTTTTGCGGAGGCGAAGAAAAAATCTGGGCAATGCAATGAATATGACAAAATGGGGTCATTCACAAAGTATTTGTGAATGGACCCCTATAAGTATATGTATATATATGCAAGATCAGGATCTAGATTTTTTTTGGGGAAAATCAATGTCAGTGTTTTGACGTCAGTCTGGGACGACCAAGTTCAGTTTGGAGGGGCGCTGGAGGAAAAGTCGGGAGGTTGGAATTTCCTTCGTAAGAGAAGGTGCTCATTGCTATTTATCACTCATCGAGGGGGAAATAAATAAATGGTGAGTTCATTTCGAGGGAGATTTTTGAAAGAAAGTGTTGACTTGGCAATTGGTCCATTGGTCCATTGGTTTGTGGCTGATGTTGAATGAAATGTGAACTTGAAGAGTAAATAAAAGTCTGGGTTTTCATCCGCATCTTTTTTTTAACCGGAACTGAAAGTTCAAATGAAAAGGAAAGATTTCCACTTTGCCTCGAATCACTAGCAACTAAAAATTACAAAATCAAACCAAATGAATTACATAATGTACTACACAAAGTTAGTTTTAAAAAACAGATGCGGTAAGTAAACAAAAAAAATTGAAAAAAAAGTTCGGGAGCTGAGGAAGATTTTAAATTTGAAAGTTCGTTCCTGACTGAAAAAATCAATATTTAATTTTGTGGCGATTTTTGCCATTCGGCGGCGACTGCTTCGTACTTAATGGAAGAGCACCCTAGTCGCAAAAGCAGTGGGCGGTATGTTTACCAAGTTTAAAAACAAATGTCTCAAACGCAGACACCAGTCAGAAAAGGCTCCACCTCCACCACAAGATACTCTCAAACCCCTAATTCTAAGCCGGATTTATTTCAGTAAAAATACCTCCAACTATATATTTTTTAACATAATTTTGAGCTTTTTTCATCATAAAAATTGGCCCTGAATTTTTTTTAAGAGACGAGAAATTTTTTTTCCCCAAACCAAAAAAAAATGTGGGTAGTTGTTTCTTCGAAGATACTCTCAAACCCAGAAGACATTGAAGGCCTAAATACTTTGCTTACGTGTAGCAGCATATGTACCTATATACCTATGTACAAAACCTCCATGAAACTGGAGAAAGCTCGAGATGCGATTTCGCAACAACAACTTTCTCCTCCTTCTCTCGCCTCATAACAAGAATCAGAGTGGGCGGAAGGCGTCTATAGCAGACAACCAGCATGTCTCAAACCCTAGCGACACTAAAGGCTCCCCTTACTGCCATATAATCGGAGAAAGCTCGAGATCTGCTTCCCCAGCGACTTTCACTCTCGCAGCGAATCCAAATCAGCTTCTCAAAAAAAGATACTCTCAAACCCCGAAAACTCGCAGTTTTCTTTACATCACCGTCTCAAGCCCAAAACAAGTAGTGGAATCTCCCTGTAAGCATACCCTATATAAGCAAAACCTCCCTATAGGCATGGAAATTTTCTCATACATACATATGTATTCTACATATGGTAAAGAATTTGTATATAGTCACACCCTCTATGTATTAACTTAGATTTTTTCTCTATTGGGATGTGCTTATATGGAGGTTCCACTGCGTGTGTCTCAGGGCAAACAAAAGACAGTGTGCAGCCTGGTTGTACTTTTCTCGACTGAAATTGTCTATAGAACTTTCTCTCTCGCTCTCTAGTTAAGAGAACGAGAAAGCATCTCCCTCTCTCCTTCCCTTCCCCCCAGCCCGATCTGCCCCCAGCCAGTCCCCAAGGCATGTGGAAATTGAGTGCTGTGACGCAAATAGATCTCAGTTTGCAATGGCGCTGGAGGGACAGAGACTCAGCGAAAATTGAGATTTACTTGTACACATGTCTTTATATATATATACGTATTTACATATTGAAGAAAGTGCGTATTTTGCTATACAGTTCACAAATGTAATTATAAGTGTAGCTGTAATTAGCTTCGTGAGTCACCATCACCATCAACACCTCCAATTTCAACAACTGACCAAGGGCATTGACAATGTGAGCTGAGAATACTTTCATAAGAAGTTTGTGTTTTATCCGTATTTTTGTTGAGTGGACTTGATCGGGAAATAATTGACATTTTAATATTTTTGGGCTACGACCTTTATTTTCGATTCAGTTACAAAAAAAAATATTTCAGATAATTGCATTCTGCCCCAGACCTGTGTCCGGTGGTGTTTGTATGTGTTTCGGTATTTCTGTGTATTTTCAATGTCAACACCCAAAGTGACAATAATTTCAGGCACTGTCTGCTGTCATTCGAGACACAATTGAGAGAAAAAAAAAACTGGTTTTGCTTCCTAAAAATAAATTTTGTTTTGGAAAAAAACATAACTTATTGAATAATATTATTGGACTCTCAAGCCTGACGACGATGGAATTAAAAGGAATACATTTTTCGAAACCGGTCGAAACTCGTGAATCGTGTTGGAGGTGTTTTGTGTATAATGAATAATGAACAGACCTAAACTAAATCTCTTCGAAGGAAGTTTGACTGTGTTTCCCCCATAAACGTCGTCTTATCGATCCTCTGACTATATCGAATTGTAAACAAAAAAAAACAATTACAGGTAGATAAAATTCATCCCGATCGGTTTTGGTATCTGTTCGAAAATCCAATCCAACGGAAATATGTAAGTTGACGAGCAAACTTTTTTGTTCATTTTTAATTTTTACACACACGGCTTCGAAACCATTCATTAAAAATGTTTCGAGACGGCTCCAGCTAGCGAAAAAAAATCTACTCGAGATACATATTTCCTTGACAATTTTTTTTCTTAGGAGAATTGTGTTTGAAAAATTTTAGACTGCGTTTTCCGAATGTGTTCGACTAAAACTTTTCTTTGTCCCAGGTCCAAATCAGGGTTTGCTAAAAAAACAATATTCCATCTGGTGGAAATAAAAAACCGTACGTAGGTTCCGAGATACTTGAGTACACCACAACAAAACACAAATTGTCTTTCAATGAGATCAATTTTGATGACAATTTTCATGACTTTTGACTTCTCGGTGAAATTATCCTCAAAATTTTTCTTCATTTGCCGTATTTGCCATGAGACTGAGAAACAATTTGTTTTTCACTGAAAAATTACGAAAAGTGCAGAATCTCGTGGGCGGTTGTCGTTCTCACCTTTTTTTTGCAGACTGGAAAATGCACCAACTCAATTTTGGGGTAATCTGAACTTGAACTGTTAACAAACTCGTCGCTTAATTCCACTTCCGTTGATATATAACGGGTGTTCAACCAGTCTGGGCAGTGCTACGAGTAATTGCATTACAAGATATCAAAAAAAGTGCTTATGCAAAATGTATAAACTATGAAACCCATGTATACAATAAGATAAAAAGAAATTAAAATTAGAAACTTCTTTTAGCGCTCTTAGTGCTCCCCCCAACTGTAAATTTTTTTGTTCTGAAAACACACATAGGCCAGAAAAATCTTTTAAATTGACCATCCAAATCCATCTTCTTGTCAGTCACTTGTATTTTCTAGGAAACCCAAAAAAACATGAGCTAGTGCCTTTTTAAGTCTGCAGAAATAGGACTTGTTACCATTTCATCGCATACCGACGACATGACATTGAATAAGCCAAGGGCATAAAACACCATGTAGAATTACCTTATATAGAAGTTCCACTGTAATATGTACATACATACATACAAACAAAGTGCTCACTCGACTTCTTCGAAAGCTTTTCAGCAGCATCTCCTGGAATTTTTCTGGAGAACAGTATTCTTAAGATGGAATATTGAATTACGGCCTTGCTAAGAGCATTGTTGTGGGTTTCCTAGCCACAAGTCTTGCCTTCTCCGAGGGGATGTGCAGAACAATTCTCCGGAAACTTTCCAGGAGGCAATAAAATTCCAAAACTTCCAAATATGTAAATTCACTCTAGGACATGGAATGTACTATGTACCAAGAGGAAAAATTTTATTACGAGGTGACTTCCAAACTAATTTTTATCCTTGCAACACGGACTCTGCGTCTCCATGAATAGGCAAAACGCGGTTAATTGGGTTCGCAACGAAAAAAATTAATTTAGATTGTGAATTTGTACCTTGGACAGTGGGAATTATTGGCATGTCCACCCGAAAAAAGTTCGGAATTGTGCAACTCGAAACGGGAGTGGTGGAGGTGGCTCCAACCATTTGGATTAAAGGCAATAATAGATGCTCTTGGCCAAAGGCGGGGCAACATGTGACAAAGCTGGTTGAGGAGTGCAAATCGCCATCGTACTTTTGGAAATCGATTGGAATTAAGCGGATGATGGGGGAATTTGGTGAGTTTTGAGAGGTTACGGGAAACCGATTGGTTTTCATTAAAATATATTATTTAAAGGCTGGTGCTTTCTAGTAGGGTTGGAGTCAGGGAAAAACTAAAGTTGGTATTTACCATTTTGGACGTCGAAAACCTAGCTGCCCAAAACTGTTTAAAACTCCAGTGACATAAACTTAATATAAAAAGTGGGGAAAACTCAATGAATTGGGGCATTGTGAGACAAATAATGCAATGCATACAGTGTACCTTTTGGACAGTTTTGGACATTTCCCGGGAAAAAAATTTTCTCATCCCACTGGAAAAAAACTTTTGACTGGGAAAATCCCAATACTACTTTCTACTTAATTGGGAAAAAATAAAATATTTTAGGTGATGTCCAAGGGAACTTTGGATTCGGAATTTGATTACCAAAATTTGGGGTTCAAATCAATTTCTTTCTAAAAACTGCTGTTTTACTGGTAAAAACTGGTATTTACCAGTATCAAACAGGAGGTCAAAAACCTAGCTGGCCAAAACCGTCCAAAACTCCAGTGCCATATATATACACAATCACAATATAAGAAGTGGGAAAAACTCAATGTCTGGAGCATCGCGAGAAAAAAATGTAATGCATGCAGTGTACGTTTTGGACAGTCTTGTTTTTTTGCAGTTTTGGACATTTCCTGGGGAAAAACGTTTTTCCCATCCCACGTGGACGGAAAAACCCTGTGGCTGGGAAATGCCCAACTCAATTTTAAAAACTACTCCGTCATGCTGAATTCGAATATCTTAGGACGGGCACTTTGAGACAAAACTGAATTTGGCGAAAGCTGTTTAGAATTAAATGTTTTGAAGGTGTTAGCAGTTTCTCAATTGTTCTGATTTTCGTGGGAAATTACCTCCGGGGGGGGGGGGAGGGGTGAAAGTGGAGTTGGCAAGACTAGTGTAAATGTCATTGACTTTTACTCTCATGAATTTTTTTTTCGCAGACTCAATTGACAACGCAAACTTCGGAGCAAAGATAGCCAGACATTTATTGGAGGGTGAAGACGAACCTCTCACGAATTCGACTTGGCTTCCAAACGTAGGAGATAGTCCAGCCGAAGAAAGTTTCACTGTTTCCAATTCCAAGGTGTCAATTCCAAGCCCGGAAATGGACGACGTTCCTGCACCGCCTTCTTCAGGAGTTTGCGGTAAGCTGAAACAAATCCGTTGATTTCCCAAACTTTTGTTTCACATTACCCCACCTGAACACTAGAGGTTGGAAATTTGGGAATTTTGAACTTTTAAGGGTTGGATTACTCAACATGGGATTA